>APFE030723590.1:42643-75106 GCA_000404065.3 Pinus taeda
AATATTAAATTAATGAAAAAAAAATTGACCGGGGTCCTAAAGCCAGAAATTAGCAGTTAATCTAATTTTAGCCGTTGGAGTCTCTGCTCAGACTATTTAACATGCTAAGCTAGATGTGTTTCTTCAACTTGTCTTGACGATGAACCACACTAGTTGGTTCGAAACGCGTTGACAAATGGTTTCTTATGTGATTTTCGCCGAAAAATCTCTCATAAACTTGATATGGATCACAAAAGCCTCAACTCTACACAAGAACATGATGTCAATTCTATCAATCTAGGGTTTGCATAGATTCTTAGAGGGTGAATTTCTAGAGTTCTAGTTACAAACCCTATATTTCTTGATCCAACCCTTATTAGGATTTTTACTTTCAGCAAAAAAAGGCAGCCTTAGGGCTTTTAATTTCAAATCCTAGATCTTACTCAATTCAACCCTTGCTAGGATTTTACCATATACCCTAGATTATCTTTGCAAGATTTCAATTTGCAAACCCTAGATGTTTTATTTCAATTGTTAGGGTTTCTATAGAAGGAACAACAAAAAAAAATAGGGTCAGGGTTTTTCACTTTTTCTAGGGTTTTCTAATCCAACTCCCATCTAGGGTTTACAATATCTAGATACCAAAAATCTTCAAGAACGCAAGATTTACAAACCCTAGATTTTTATAGTATGCTTGCAAAATCCCTAAAGACTATTTAGACCCTTTATCATCATCAAAATTTTGACATAAACAAATTATACATACCTCTTGCGATATACCTTTGAAGATTCTTCAACAGATGCCTCAACTTCTCTTATGTTGAGCTGCCCACTTTGTCTTCTCGCAGAGTTATGCCAATCTTCAAATATCATTTCCTTTCATCCATATGTAGCTCATAGATGTGCTCCAAGTATTTGGTGAAATTTATCTAAACAAAAGTCTCATACTTCACAATCTGGCATGGTCATATACTCCATCGATGTCACATATTGTATGCATGTAGATCATTGTTCTCCATCAAAGATGGCACAAATTCCTGTGTTTGTAACTGTGATCTAATTCTTTCAGGTCAACCTCATTGATGACAACTTCTCATGGTTGATATATACTTCATAGACCATTATAAATATCATTGTCAAGGATACCACTAATCTTTATTGGACTACTATCATCATATGCCAACAAGAGTAGGCTATATGGTATTCCAGTCATGCATTTAGGTCACTGTTATGTTTCTGCTATCTCATATAGAGTTACAGGGCTCAGAGTTTATACTAGAGATGCCACTATTCTGTGATGATGGCAATGTCATACAAGACGAACCATTGTGCAACGTGCCTCATAGATTGCGTCAAATTATAGAGCGATGCAGGCAATTCTTAATCATATCGTTTGGAATGTGATGCCACATAATGGGAATCTTTGAGTGTTGATACAACATCTACAAGGAGCTTTGTAATTTATGCAAACCATCAACACGATCCATTTCGGATTGAGCAAGCCACCATTGTAATGAGCAACAGAGATACAAGCTACTTGTGTGCCATACGATCATTACAATTCTTATTTGTGATGCCTCTTAGATCTTCTTGTCGAACCACGTATCCATAGTTCAAAGTCATTCGAGGTTTTCATCAGAAAAAATAACCTGTTGGAATGTTACGATCCACAGGTGAAGCGATCCATGTACAAGTGATATGCAGGTAAATTTTAGTGATGTTCACAAGTCGAGCCAGAGGTTTGTTAGGTGAATGATCTGATCCACACAAACTATATCGTATGATGCGAATCACAATGTTCAGTAATACATTTCCCCATAATTGAGTAACGGCGATGTTTCAGTTAGTCATACATGTTGAAACATATGTCATTTCCAAAAACGATCCAATGTTAAAACAATGTGATCCGCAAAAAATGATTTATCATTCCTCTGTCTAGAGAGCCATAGATAAATAGATTTCTAGCCATAGATAAATAAGCGAGCCTTCAACAGAGTACGAGTCATATCAAGAACGAATCATTGTTCACAGGGAGAGTGAACTAATCTATGAATGCCAACAGAATTATGTAATAGAACTACATCTTTCTTTATGATCTTTAAGCCTCTTTTCCACAAACCTAATCTCTGATACCATATTGGAAATTGGGAGGTTTTTCATTTTATCATTAGGTTTCCATTACATGATAATTACTTGTGAGACTATTATCATTTTATTATTATGTTTTATTTCTTCATCAAGAAATTAACATAAAACATGATCACATAAGATAATAGAACACAAGATATGGGACAAAACCCCTCCAAAGGGAAAGCCCAAAAATTTTCTTCTTATAGAATCAGATCAAATGAGCACAAGATATAAGCTCCAAGCTAGAGAAAAACCCCTCAAAGGGGGAAAACCCAAAAAATTCTCTTCTTATTGAATCAGATCAAATGAGATATTCAAGACCCATAACCATAGAAGCTTCCACCTCTAGATGCCAAGTCAAACCTTCTTTACTTCCAGCAAATTAGTAGGACACCAGCAACAAGAGATGTACTAAAGCAACTCTTGCACAAATTCTAGCACAAGAAGATATCCTCTCTTTCAGACTTCGGCTCTCCACTTCTTATCTGCCCTCTCTATAATATTTCAAACCAAAAACCATCCAAGTGTGTGTTCAAATGAGCTCCATCTTCCCTCTATTTATATATTTTAGAGGGATGCGAATAGGCATGTCCATTGGGGCAAGGTCGACTTGCCATGTAGGCTGACTTGGCATCTAGAGGGGTATTTGTCCCAAAATTACATTTATTTATTTTTTATTTTTCTTTTACAATGGGTCCAAAATAGGGCTTTGACTCTTTGACTCAAAACCTAGAAGCATGAAGAACATGCTTTTCTAGAAAAAAAAAAAAAAAAAAAAATTTCTTTTCTTTTGCTTTCTACATCAAAACATAATAATACAAAGTATGAAGACCAAAACTAGTTACATTCTCCAATGTTGAAAAGTTTAACTAGATTGGGTCTTCATGATGACATGTAATTGTGACTTTTGTAAATGATGTAATAAAGGAGATAAAATTATTTTTGTAAGCCTTGCTTCATGGGTTTCATGAGCAAGTGATTTTATTTTATGTGGCTCCCATTGAGAGCCTTAGGATTTGTTATTAAGGTCAAAAAATTAATGGCATATATGAAGAGCTCTTCTTGAGCGTATGTAAAATGTATATGAGTCAACCTAGTGTCTAGAAAGCCCTCCAAAAGACAAGCACAGTCCTCCTCTCTTAAAGTAGGCCTTTGTTAAAATTGGCAACTAGGGCCAAACTCCATATGGGTCACCTTATTTATGACAGCTGATATTTTTCTTGGATTCCTCTCTTCCATAGGTGTAGGATTGATCTAAAGATCATCCGATTCTGACATGTGAAAATTAAGATATGAATTTATTTGTATGATTGACAAATTGTCAAGGTTGGCCAACAATCAAAACAGACATTTTTACCCCCAGTTCATCCTCAACGTTGCATATAAAAGGAGGAGACCTCAAGTCATTATTCCATCATCTCATCTTCACTCATCTCTCTCTCCTCACTTGATTGTGTAGGCAAATCTGGCAGCTTTCTCTCACACGTGTGGAGGAAGGAAGACTTCTCTGTTTGACTGCATTGATCAGGTTTGACTGAGCTGCAGGGAGACTATTTTGGGCTGCGTTGACTAGTGTTGACCTCCCTTTGCCTGCGCTTTGGGTGTGGCTACTTCTCCTTCGCAGACCGAAGATTTTGGCATGGAAACCGAGGTTATCTGACCTCTGGTTTGACCAACATTAACTTCCCTAGTTGTTGGTTGCAGTTTGACTTTCATTGACCAAGATTTGACTGGACTTTTCAGGGTCATTTTGGACTATTTGGGTTTGTTGTTGGAGGCCAAAATTGACTGGGTTTGACCGAGTTGCTTGAAGGAAGAATTCTACCTTGTTTGACCAGCATTGACTTTTCTGGTTAGGGCTTTATTGCGACTGTCATAAATTATCAGATTTGTAAATTTGTACTATCTCTCTTTGTTGAACTATTGAAGAACATAAGAAGAATTGATCAAGGGTTTCCCCACATTGGGGTTTGTCCCTGGCTGGAGCCACATCTTGTGTCCTCTTGCATTGGCTTATCTTCTAAAGTTTATGTTTATGTTCAATCTGCATTTTATTATCATGCTGATGTGATTTCTAAACTGAATATTGATATTGGGCTAATTAAGAAATTGAAGTAAATTGCTCTCAAGCATAGAACATACCAAAAATTAACATGATATCAGAGGTGAGGTGAAGACAAAGCCCAAGCAAGAGTGAAAGAGCAATCACCAAAGACAGTTGGACAAGGACAAAGGCTCAATGGGTTCCTCATCCCACTTCCTGGCTGAAGACAAGCTCTGTGAAAAGTCTGACTATCACGGATGGAAGATGTCTCTTGATCTAACATTGGAAGAACAAGAAGTGTTGGACTATGTGGGGTAAAATCCCTGAGCCTCCTTCAAATGCACCAACTGCTACAAAGAACAAGTACAACAAGGCTAAAGTCAAAGCGAAGAAGATTATTAGAAATTCCATTGACAAGCGTCTGGTGGCCTACATCTCCGATCTAAACACCTCCAAGGAGATTTATGACCAGTTGGTTAGCATGTTCAAGGTTAGTGATGAAAATCAAATTTTATTTCTCAAAAATAAATTGAAGGATATTAAGAAGGGCAAGGACGAGGGTATTCAATCCTACTTCTTAAGGATCACTGAGATCAAGAATGATCTTCTATCAATTGGAGAAGTTATTCCTGATAGGGAACTCACTATCACTATTCTTAATAATGATCAAATTCTAGGATTTGAAGAATTAATGTCGAGATGCATTCAAGAAGAGACAAGAATGGTGGAGCAAGAAATGCCTTCTAATAGAGGCAACCCCACTGCTTTTTCCGCTCATGCCAAAAGGAGAAATAATGCAGGCTCTAAAGGTCATTTCAATGGAAAGCCTAGATCTAAGGGTGGAAGGAAGGGAAGGTGCTTTGTTTGCAATAAGTTTGGCCACTATGCAAGGGAGTGTCCAAATAGAAGGGACACATCACATGATGGTGATCACAGTCACTCTAGGGGCAACTTCAACAACAACAATCAAAGGAATGGCAGGTTCAATGGCAAAGGAAAAAGGAATGCGAGACATCATGGAAATGGTCAACCCTCCAAGAAAGCAAGGAACTCTAGGTATGAAGAATCAAATGTTGTTAACAATAAGCAAAAGAAATACTATCGTATATCGGCTCTCTCCACTAACTCTCCTTCTGACTCTTCGGGGAATTGGCTAATTGATAGTGGTACCTCAAGGCATTTCACCGAGTACAAGGAAGCTCTCTCTAATCTAATAGAGAAAGAGACAAACTTGGAGATTATTCTTGGAGACGATGGCACCTATCTCATGAAGGAAGTAGGGAATGTTACCCTTCAATTGAATCAAGGTAAGACGATTCATTTACAAGAAGTTCTATATGTACCTGATCTCAAGAAGAACCTGGTGTCCATTTCGGCAATGGAAGACAAAGGATACAAGGTGGCATTCATCGATGGAAAGGTACAAGTTTAGAAAAGAAATTCTAAAGATGCTTTTACTCTTGAGTTCTGGGTTGACACTTTGTATCAAGTTGGAGGAAGTCCATTGGGAGCCACGTCTTGCGACACATCTCTTCAATCTGAGCTATGGCACCGGAGGTTTGCCTATCTACATTATAAGGCTCTACCCGATGTGAGATAGATGGTGACAAGTATGCCTGAATTCAAGGTAGAACATGAAGGTGTATGTCCGAGATGTGCCGAAGGAAAACGTGCAAGGGGACCATTCCCCTCAAGTAATAGCAAGGCCATAGATATATTGCAATTGATCCACTCTGACATATCTAGTATGATGCCCATAAACTCTTTGGGAGGATACTTATATTATTTCACCTTTATGGATGACTATTCTTGCAAGACTTGGATCTACTTCTTGAAAAAGAAGGATGAAGTGTTCACTTGGTTAGATCACTTCAAATTCATGATCGAAAATCAATCCAAGAAGAGAATCAAGATATTGATGACTAATTATGGGTCCGAGTATGAATCCAATGAGTTCCATGACTATTACAGAGAAGCTGGCATTAAGAGGGAGACCACAACACCACACACTCCCGAGCAGAATGGTGTGGCCAAAAGAAAGAATCGTACTATTATAGAAGTTGCTCGTGCCATGCTTCATGATCAAGGGCTTCTGAAGTTTCTGAGGGCTGAAGTTGCAAACACTATCGTGTATTTTCAAAACCGATGCCCTCATCAAGCATTGGACTCCAAGACTCCCGAAGAAATGTTCACTAGTAAGAAACCTGATGTCTCTCACTTTAGAATTTTTTAAAGTCCCATATATTTTCATATGCCGAAAGAGAAAAGAAGCAAATTGGGTGCATCTAGGAAGAAAGGAATCTTTGTGGGCTATAGCGAAAATTCTAAGGGCTATAGAATTTATGTGGCTAGTCAAAGGGAAGTTGAGATAAGTCATGATGTCACCTTTGACGAAGATATGGCCCTCAGCAAGATCAACAACCTTTCGATTCCAAGGAAGGACAAAGAAGATGACACCGGAAAACAGAGTGAAAAAGAGGACGAGACAATGCCGGATGTTGATGAACCTATGGATCCTATTGATCCTCCTCATCCAAGAGGAGACCCTCATGGCTTAGGGAGACTCTTGAAGATGCCGAGAGACATAATGCACCAAGGAGGACTTTCCATGAAAGCAAGAAGCCAAATAGGTATCAAGGATACTTGATCGCTATAGCACTATCATTCAAAATGAGCCTTCATCATTCGAAGAACTTGTGAAGCAACAAGTATGGAAGGATGCTATGAATGAAGAATACGAGTCTATAAGAAGAATGATGTCTAGGATGTGGTTCCTAAACCCCAGGAAAAATCGGTTGTCACCTCTAAGTGGCTCTACAAAATCAAGCATGGAGCCAATGGAAGCGAAGAAAAGTTCAAGGCTCACTTTGTTGCTCGAGGCTTCTCTCAAAAGGAAGGTGTAGATTAGGATGAGATATTTGCACCTGTTGCCCGATACACCACCATCCGCTCGATCATAGCCCTTGCTACCTCGCAAGGATGGAACCTACATCAAATAGATGTCAAGATCGCTTTCTTGCATGGTTCGATCAAAAAGGAAGTCTATGTGGAACAACCCAAGGGGTTTGAGGTTCATGACTGGGAATCTCATGTATGGAGGTTGAAGAAGGCTCTCTATGGCTTGAAGCAAGCACCTCGGGCTTGGTATGAGAAGATTGATAGCTATCTGATGAAGCTGAGATTCACTAGGAGTGAACCTGATCCAAACCTTTACTTTAAGGTTGAAGATGATAAACCTCTCATACTGGTACTTTATGTAGACGACCTCTTTCTAACAGGTGCAGACTCTCTCATTCACAAATGTAAGAGGGAGTTGGCTTTCAAATTTGAGATGGACCTAGTACTAATGCACTACTTCCTAGGGTTGGAGGTCTGGCAAAATCCAGGAGAAATTTTCCTATCTCAAGGAAAATATGTTGTGAAGATATTGGAAAGATTTGGGATGGTGGACTGCAAGCCTGTGACTACCCCGATGGAACTTAACTTCAAGAAGTTATGTGGTAGTGCTATCGGACCTATATTAGGAAATGCTTCTGAGTCTCGTCAACTCATAGGAGTGTTGATGTTCTTGGTGAACTCTCGTCCGGATATATGTTTTGCAGTTAATATGTTGAGCCAATATATGGTTGAGCCTCATCATATACATTGCATTGGTGCCAAGAATCTTCTAAGATATCTTCGAGGCCCAATCACTCATGGACTGAGATACACTGTCGAAGATGTGAGGCTGCATGGTTATTTGGATGTTGATTGGGCGGACGGTGTGGTGGATCGCAAGAGCACTTCTAGGTGTTGTTTCTCTTTGGGTTTTGCTTCAATATCCTGGATGAGTAGGAAGCAGAAGTCAGTTTCCTTGAGCACCAGTGAGGCTAAATACATAGTTGTGAGTATGGCCTCCTATGACGCTGTCTGGTTGAGGAAGTTCTTCAGTGAGTTGTTTGGACATGTGTTGGATACCACTGTGATCCTCTGCGACAACCAGATTCGGATCCGATTATCAGAGAATCCTGTACTTCATGATTGCTCCAAGCACATAGATATCAGGTACCACTTTATTCGAGATATGGTACAATGAGGAGCAATAAGGCTCCATCACATTGGGACCAATGAGCAAGTCGTCGACATTCTGACAAAGCCCCTGGGAAAGGTCAAATTCTTGACTTTCCAAGAATGACTAGGAGTCGTGGAGGGACCCTTTTCTGGGGGTCCTGTATGATATGGACATTGAGCTCTGGGAGCTCCGGGGGGCTTGGGGTACTTCTTGGAGTGATGAGCAACCATAGGATGGGTGGTTTCCCCTAGTGGTTTGTTGTGTACAGGGTGAGTGGTTCAGCCTTCCCCTGTGATACCCCGTGGCGACATGTAGGCAGGATGAGTGGTTCATCCTTCTCCTGCTAAGACATCCTACTCCATGCAGTGTGGGGCTCATGAGAAGTACCTCTCATCTAGCCAATGAGTAGGGAAATGAGGATAGGGACCATAGTACTACCAATGGATGCATCATGTACTACCGTACTCCCTATGCTAGGTTGATATTGATTTGGGATCAATTGGAATTGACTTCGAGTCAGTAAGAGTGGTATGACATACTCTTTTTATTGGAACTAACTTCAGGTCAGTAAGAGTGGTATGAGACACTCTGTTTTATCTGGGATTGACTTCGGGTCAGTAGAGAATGGTATGATACATTCTCGATCACTTCTTCTTCTTCATAGTTCAACAGAGCAGAGCAGTGCATTGACGGTAGAGATAGTATCGACTGGTAGATGGATTAGCAGATGGAGTTCTCCCTAGTTGAGAGGGAGTGTCAAAATTGGCAACTAGGGCCAAACTCCATATGGGTCACCTTATTTATGACAACTAATATTTTTCCTGGATTCCTCTCTTAGAGAGGTGTAGGATTGATCTAAAGATCATCCGATGCTGACATGTAAAAATGAAGATATGAATTTATTTGTATTATTGACAAATTGTCAAGGTCGGTAAACAATCAAAAAAGGCATTTTTACCCCCAGTTCATCCTTAACATTGCATATAAAAGGAGGAGACCTCAAGTCATTATTCCATCATCTCATCTTCACTCATCTCTCTCTCCTAACTTGATTGGGTACGCAAATGTGGTAGCTTTCTCTCACATGTGCAAAGGAAGGAAGATTTTTTTGTTTGGCTACGTTGACCAGGTTTGACCGAGATGCAGGGACACTGTTTTAGGCTGATTTGACTAGCGTTGACCTCCCTTTGACTGCGCTTTGGGTGTGGTTGTCTTCTCCTTCGCAGGCCACAAATTTTGGCACGGAAACTGAGGTGATTTGACCTCTGGTTTGACCAGCGTTGACTGCCCTAGTTACTGGCTGCAGTTTGACTTTCATTGACCAACATTTGACTGGACTTTTCAAGGCTGTTTGGGTTTGTTGCTGGAGGCCGAAGTTGACTAGGTTTGACCGAGCTGCTTGAAGGAAGAATTATGCCATGTTTGACCAACATTGACTTTTCTAGTTAAGGCTTTACTGTTGCTGTCATAAATGATCAGATTTGTAAATTTGTACTATATCTCTTTGCTGAACTATTGAAGAATATAAGAAGAATTGATCAAGGGCTTCCCCACATTGCAGTTTGTCCCTGGCTGGAGCCACATCTTGTGTCCTCGTCTTCTATAGTTTATGTTTATGTTCTATATGCATTTTACTATCATGCTGATGTGATTGCTAAACTGGATATTGATATTGGGCTAATTAAGAAATTGAAGTAAATTGCTCTCAAGCATAGAACATACCAAAAATTAATAGCCTTCAAATAAAGTAAATATCACATCGGCTTGCATTATAAAGACACATCAGTTCACTGGTTCATGTCGGCTTAATAAGATGGACAAACTACTATTCGCATTAAGACAAAGAAAAAGTTCAGATCTGTCTCTGAGATTTTCGCATCATAGTTACAGTGAGAAGTTCGGTGATTTTGTATGGGTAAGAGAAATTCATGAAATCGGATCCTCTGCAATTTCTGTAGTTGATTACAATGAATAGAACTTGAACATTTCTGAAGACTTCGATGATCATTACAGTCATGATAGTTTGGATTCTTCTAAGGTAATTTCAGATGGCTATCGCAGTCAAGAACTCGGATATCTCTGAAATTTTTCAGAGGTCAATTACAGAGCTAAATTCGGATAAGGGTACAAAAGAAGGTTCGATGAAGGAGCTCGGTCTAGTGTTGGTGAAGATTTGGATGGAACTCAGAAAATGATGAAGGGACAATGAAAACTTAAGTATTGATCACAGTTTGGTGAAGTCAATTTGGTGCTAAAAGGAAACTACAGTTCGGTGATCTAAAGACTGAGTTTCGGTGCTATTTCGAGGAGGACTCGATGCCATCACAAGAAGAAAGGTCTCAGTTATATGACAGCAAGAAGGTCTCACAAAAGGAGATCACGATATGAAGACAGTGACAAGATCTCAAATGGTGACAATGTCTTGATGATAAGAAGGTCAAAGGGGAAGAAGAGTCAAGAAGAAGAAGGTTGACTGTCGAAGAGAACATGTGTCTTAGTCTTGGAGTGGAAAATAGGTCAAGGGTCATGGTCTTGGTATTCGTAAATTGGAATTTCTAGAAGAAGAATTTGTGCGGGTTTTCCTCTCAAAGAGTGAGAGGTTTTGGCTGTGGCTTATAGCCTACATGATGTGTCTCTCATTAGGGGAATTTTGAGGTCTAAAATGGGCCTCCTAGGGAAATTATAAAATAATAGTGGAAATAATAAAATAAGATTAGATTACATCATCAAATTTTAGAGGAAAAAAAGAAAAAACTATTTTTTCAACTCGTATTTTCAACTTATCTCCCTATGGGTTTACTCAAATTTAGAGTGGAAACACTAGTTGGATGAAAAATTTAATTCGGCATCCAAGCAGTACCCATGTTGCATACTTTCAATGGACCCTACTACACGAAAAATTAGAAATACATGAAAAACGTGATTTCATTTTTCGTGTAGCGGGGTCCATCATAAGTACGAAACATGTGTACTGCTTGGATGACGAATTAAATTTTTCATCAATGAGTACTCCTTGCTCGAAATTTGAGTAAAACCTTGGGGAGATATGTTAAAAGTACGAGTTGAAAAAAGTAGTTTTATTATTTTATTATTTTTAATATTTTTACTTTTTTACTCCAAAAATGGTGAATCATCCCCCATGGTTGACATCATCATCTTGAATCTTATTGGTTCTTATAAAGTTTATTTTGGTTGTACATTTTTCTTAGGAGACCCATTTTAGACCTCAAAAGTCCCCTAATGTGTGTATTTTTGTTCATACATTGGTTACTATTTGATGAAGAAGAACACTAATAATCTAACATGAAGAAGTTCATAATCTAAAGAAGTAAAAAGCATTCAGAATCAGTCACTATGAAAGAGAAATCAACTAATTCTAATGCCCTAGATTTCTCAACATGGTATCGGAGCTAAGGTGTTGAAGTCAAAGGAAGGGCATCTAATCAAAGAGACACTCTAGGATCGAGTTTCAAGAAAGGCATCAAAGCAAGTTGAGAGTTATCAAAGAAAAGGATCAATATCTACATTGAAGATTGAAGAAGCATTCTACAATAACAAGAGCTTTTGTCTCTATAATCAAAGAAGCAGTCTACAACAACAAGAGCTTTTGTTTCTGTAGTTATCATCAAAAGGCCACAAAGACACTCATCAAGTTGTCTACAAGGCAAGACAACTTGAGGGACGTTAAAGATGAATATCACATCATCTTGGAGAAAGTCGAAACCCAAGAAGCATTTCTAATCTGCACTACAAGAGAAGTCGAAGTATATTGAAGGCAAAAAGGCATTGTCATCATCATCTTCAAGGTCATAAAGCAAGAAAGGATCTTCTCCTTGTATTTAAAAGAATTTCATCCAAAGAAGCAACAAATCATTCTTATCAAAAGGATCAACCTTCTCTACTAAAGAAAGACGTTTTCATTTGAAAGAAGATCATCCAATAGGGAGCTCTAATACATCTTCTTCAACCATCATCAAAGCGATCAAAGGTGAAGATTTCATCTTCACATGTCAAATAAGTATCTTTGATTCTTTAATCAATTTGGTAAAATGACTTTGTGTTCTCAAGGAGATCTATAAGTTGGATGGGTCATCGAAATTCTTTGCATGGAAAAGGAGGATAGACATCGTCCTCAAAAAAGGTGAAGTCATTGAACATATTAAAAGGTCTCCTCTGAATTCATGGAAAGGGATTATTATGAAAGATCCCCTCATATAGCAATATTAGAGACATCAAAGAGATGTATATGATAAACTCATTCTCTAAAGGTGTAATATAGAAGGTCACATGAATTAGATCTGATCTACACAAAAGTAAAGGTATCAAAGGATGAAGGATTTCGTCATAAGATCTCATCTGCAAGATCTAGGAAAGAAGATAATCATCATTGATCTATATTAGCTGATGGACAAGGTAACAAATATCCATGAGGATAAGAAAGTTACCTCATTCGACAAATTGTGATTTCTATGCAAGATAGAAGAAGACAAGTTGAGGGAAAAAGTGTTAAGAATGCAAACATTTGCTGGAAGGAAAGGAATTTTGGAAAATTCTGGTTCTTAGAAAGAAAAGAGCATAGTTGAGATTCAAAGTTATGGATGCAAAGACTATGAACATTACAGGAAAGATTTTCCTTAGCTTAAGAAGGACAATAACAAGAAGGATAGAGAAGAAGTCCATTTCACTGAAGAAGTGGAGGAGGCTGAAAGAAGGAAGTCTAAGGAAGAGAAGCTTTAGAAGCAAGAGCTCATGACATCACCATAGAAGACATGAAGGATGTTTGATAGTCAAAGGATATAACTCTTGGTGACCGCATTCATGTTAATTTTAGGTATGTTCTATGCTAGAGCAATTTATTTAAATTTTCATAGTTAGCAATCACATCAGCATTAAAGTAAACTGTAGATAGAACATAAATATAAATTGCAGAAGACAAGCCAAGACAAGAGGAACAAGATGTGGCGCAGCCAGGGACGAACCCACAATGTGGGGAAACCCTTTGATCAAATCTTCTTTTATCTTCAAAGTTCAGTAGAGAAAGAGAGAGAGAGAGATAATACATTTACAACAGAAGTCAACACTTTGACTTATCTGGATCTGAGCATAGATCATTTCCTATAATGATGAAATCAGTTGAAGACATTCTGCTTCAACTGAATCTCCTAGGTGACGACTTCACTTATCCATTTCGTTCATCTGCTACACCTTACCGTTTAGCATCATCATGTTGCATCATGCATCTTCATGCTGCTCATGATCACTGTGCTGCCCATACATCAAGTTTTCCATGACTTCATGCTTCAGCTGCTCATGCATCATCATGCTTCATGCTGCCCATGCTGCCCATGATCTCACCATGCTGTCTCAATCATCATTATGCATGCCCATCATGCTGCATCATATTGTTCTATAGCTGAGATGTTGTACACAACTTTACTGCCCTCCAGCATCATGCTGTACATATTTTGCTGCTGTCATCATGATGATTGGTTAGGGTATCAAGCACTATTGAAACAATCCTTCAAACAAACTAGGACACTTCTTTGGTTATGCTATTGATTTGGGCATATGTACAAGTCCTCAAAATTCATACACAATCCTAGACTGTGGTGTTATGGCCTGCGGCCTAACACACAGTCTTTCTGTGGTTTCTAGGAAACATAAACCTTGCTTCTTGTCCTTCCAACGAGATCCCAACAGATCTATCCCTTAGCTCCTCTAACTCGGTTCTCCTACAAGAAGAGAACAACTTTATGCAGTCACAAAAGAATACACAAACAGTTTAGTCTCTATGACGGTGCTATCACCTACAGCAACTTGAACTTTCCTTCTTCTTTTACGCTGTTAACAAGCTTCGATTAGCTGTGATAATGTCTATTCTTGGAGTGCGTATTAGGCTTCTCATATCTGTGGTTAGGGATTCTTTTGGCTAATGAAGATGGACAGCATTAGACCACGTATTAGGGCCTGAGTATAAGTCTACAGGTCAGTGTATTAGAGCCTCCGTATAAGGCTTCTGGACAGTGTAATGGTGCCTCCATATTAGACTTCTGGACAGCGTATTTAATGCATCACTTGACTGTGTAATGGAGCTTCTTTAGTTAGTGAAAAAGGAACCTTCCCTTTATTGCAGTTAAGGCACGTCTGAACTGTGGCTAGGGCACAGCTGAACTGCGGCTAGATCATCATCTCAACTGCATATAGAGCATCATCTGAACTGTGTATAGGGTCTCCTCAATGTCTATGGATCTAGCCTTATCCAAGCCTTCCTTTGTCGTGGGTAAGGCTTTCCCTTTAGCTGCATATGAGTCCTTCTTTACTGCAATCAGATCTCCTTCAACAACGTACAACAATTAGGTCATCATCCAAGGCCAGCGTATTCTTCTTAGTGTCTCTCCTTCACCAATAACCCAAGACGTGGAGAGGAGGAGATCACTTGAATAATGTGTTGTGCTAATGACTCCAAATCCTCTCTTATTTATACTAAAAGCGGATGATTGAATAGACATGACATTTGGGCTTCTAGAGCCTACATAAGAGCTGGTCAGCTTGATAATAATTTCATAAACTAAATAAATTCATATCTCCATAAATACATATCGGAATCAGATGATCTTTGGATCAATCCTACACCTCTTGACGAGAGGGATCCAATAAAAATATCAGCTGCCATAAATAAGCTGAACCACATGGAGTTTGGCCCTAGTTGCCAATTTAACACTCCCTCTCAACTAGGGAGAACTCCATCCGTTGATCCATATGTTCGATTGTACTATCTCTGTCATCAGTGTCCTGCACTGCTCTGCCCAGCTCTGTTGGCTCTGCTCAACTCTGCTATGCTCTGCTCCACTGGCTCTGCTCTGCTCTGCTGGCTTTGCTCTGCTTTGCTCAGCTCCGCTGGCTCTGCTCTGCTCTGCTGGCTTTGCTCTGCTCTGTTGGCTCTATTGGCTCTGCTTAACTCTTCTCTGCTCAACTTAGCTCCACCGAACTATGAAGAAGAAGAATTGATCGAGAATGTCTCATACCATTCTCCACTGACCTGAAGTCAGTCTTAAAGTGCGTACCACTAGTCCCAAACCAATCTCAACCAAACCGAAGTCAGCTTCATAGTAAGTACCACTCCTACCACTAGTCCCAGACCAGTATCGCAGTTTCAGAGAGTGTACCACTGGTCCTAGACCAGTCTCAACCGACCCAAAGTCAGCGTCATAGTATGTACCACTCTCACTGGTCCCAGACCAATACTGCACTGACACGAATTCAGTCTCGGAGTATGTACCACTGGTCCCAGACCAGTCTCAACCAACCCGAAGTCAGTGTCATAGTAGGTACAACTCTTACCACTGGTCCCAGACCAATATCGCAGGCTCAGAGAGTGTACTACTGGTCCCAGACCAGTCTCAACCAACCCGAAGTCAACGTCATAGTATGTACGACTCTCACTGGTCCCAGAGCAGTCTTGCACTGACACAAAGTCAGTCTCAGAGTATGTACTACTGATCCCAGCCCAGTCTCAGTCGACCCGAAGTCAGCGCCATAGTATGTACAACTCCTACCACTGGTCCCAGACCAGTATCATTGATCCCAGATCAATGGAGGTCATCCTAGCGTAGGGAGTATGGTAGATACAACGATGCGTCCATCGATACTACTATGGTCCCTAACTTCATTTCCCTGCTCATTGATTAGATGAGAAGTACTTCCCATGAGTCTTAGACTGCATGGGTAGGATGCCTCGATAGGAGAACCAATCAATCCTGTCCTCACAGGAGAACACATCAATCCTGCTTCAATCGCCATGGAGAACACATCAATCCAGGCCGCCATGGAGAACACATCAATCCAGGCCTCACAGGAGAACACATCAATCCTGCTACAATCGCCATGGAGAACACATTAATCCAGGCCTCACAGGAGAACTAATCATCCTGCTACACAGGAGAGCGAATCATCCTGTTCCACAAGAAAGCGAATCATCTTGTCCCACAAGAGAGCGAATCATCTTGTTCCAATGCACCACCAGGAGAGTGTGAGTCACCTTGTGGTTGTATGTTGCTCTAGTAAGAACCGCAAGCCTCCCAGAGCTCCCAGAGCTCAACATGCAGGACCCTCTTACAAAGGTCTCTCGACGACTCCAAGTCGTTCAGGAAAATCACAAATTTGATCTTTCCCTGGGGCTCTGACCTATACATCATCTCAGTGCGATGGAGCCTCCTTGCTCATCGACTTACCATATCCCAGATAAGGCAGTATTTGATGTCTATCTGCTGGAGCAATTGTCGAATACAGATTCCTCAATAATCGAATCCCACCTTTAGTTGTCACAGAGAAAAACAACTCACTTAAGAGTTTCCGCAACCATGCAGCTTCATACGAGATCATACTTGTAGCCATGTATTCGGTCTTGGCGGTGCTTATAGCGACCGAATTCTGCTTCTTGCATCGAAGCAGAATCCAAAGAGAACTAGCTCTGAAAAGTGCTCTAGTGATCCTCCACACTGCCTACCCATTCAGCATTCAAATAATAATGCAATTTCATCTTTACGGCAGTGTATCTCAATCCATGAGAGATTGTGCCTGGAAGATATCTCATAGGATTCTTGGCACCAATCCAGTGAGGCTCAACCAAATATGAGCTCACCATGTTAACTGCAAAACATATGTTCGGATGAAAGTTCACCAAGAACATCAACGCGAATGAGTTTATGAAACTCATAGGCATTCCCAAATCTGGTCCGAAATCACTACCATATAACTTACGGTCCTCGAGGTAGTCACAGGCTTGCAGTTTATCATTCCACATCCGAAATCCAACTCCCTCTGTCTTCTACAAATGAGAGGGTCTACACCTGTCAGACATAGGTGTCGGTGTGAGAGTTCTATCATCCTCAACCTTCGGGTAAAGGTTTGGATCAGTTTCACTCTTAGTGAATCTCAGCTTCATCTGACAGCTATCAATCCTCTCATATTACGCCCGGGGTGCTTTGCTTCAAGCCATAGAGGGCTTTCTTCCACCAGCGTACATGAGATTCCTGATCATGAATCTCAAACTCCACGAGTTGTTCCAAACCTGTGGACCTGCTACATGAGGGGGAATGGTCCCCTAGTAAGATATTTCTTCGGTACATCTCAGACATGTACCTTCATGCTCTTTTTGAATTCAAGCATCTCTGTCACCATCTGACTCACAGACCTCCGGTGCTGTGTCAATGGACATGGTCCCCAGTGGACTTCCTGCAACTTGATACAACCCTGAACTCAAAAACATCTTCAAAAGATTCAATTTTCAAATAGGTACCTCTCCATTGACGAATGCCACCATAAAACCTTTGACTTTCATTCCCTTTTCGAGATAGGTGGCATCGGCTCCAAGTGTAATCCCATGATTGTTTCCATCTCTACCAAATTAGAGAGTGCACCCTTCTATCCGATGAAGTGCCTTGAAGCACTACAATCAATATGCCAGATTCTCAAAGAATCTGAAGGAGAGGGCCAATACAAGATAACACTTCTTTATCTTATCAGAAGCAATATTTGATTCTTCTTACCTGGGGTTCTTTGCTTCCTTGAAGAGTCGGGCGTGTCTTTGATGACCTGCATCTCTGTCATTTGGACACTCCTTCGCATAAGGGCCGAACTCATAACCAAGACATCTACCTTTCCTTCCACCCTTAGATCCGAACTTCCCAATGAAGTGATCTTAAGGTATGCCATCAGAAGTTCTGTTGTGCCATTCTGATAATATGCTCTGCTTCGACTTCACCCTAAGTGAATTGTGAAGAACCCATTGATCCTTTTGCCTTGTCCCAACTGTCTTTGGTTGCTCTTTCACTCTTGCTTGGGCATTGTCTTCACCTCAGCTCTGATACCATGTTAATTTTAGGTATGTTCTATGCTAGAGCAATTTATTTAAATTTTCATAGTTAGCAATCACATCAGCATTAAAGTAAACTGCAGATAGAACATAAATATAAATCGCAGAAGACGAGCCAAGACAAGAGGACACAAGATGTGGCGCAAGCCAGGGATGAACCCCACAATGTGTGGGGAAACCCTTTGATCAAATCTTCTTTTATCTTCAAAGTTCAGTAGAGAAAGAGAGAGAGAGAGAGAGAGATAATACATTTACAACAGAAGTCAACACTTTGACTTATCTGGATCTGAGCATAGATCATTTCCTATAATGATGAGATCAGTGGAAGACATTCTGCTTCAACTGAATCTCCTAGGTGACAACTTCACTTATCCATTTCGTTCATCTGCTGCACCTTACCGTGTAGCATCATCATGTTGCATCATGCATCTTCATGCTGCTCATGATCACTGTGCTGCCCATACATCAAGTTTTCCATGACTTCATGCTTCAGCTGCTCATGCATCATCATGCTTCATGCTACCCATGCTGCCCATGATCTCACCATGTTGTCTCAATCATCATTATGCATGCCCATCATGCTGCATCATACTGTTCTATAGTTGAGATGTTGTACACAACTTTACTGCCCTCCATCATCATGTTGTACATATTTTGTTGCTGTCATCATGATGATTGGTTAGGGTATCAAGCACTATTGAAACAATCCTTCAAACAAACTAGGACACTTCTTTGGTTATGCTATTGATTTGGGCATATGTACAAGTCCTCAAAATTCATACACAATCCTAGACTGTGGTGTTATGGCCTGCGGCCTAACACACAGTCTTTCTGTGGTTTCCAGGCAACATAAACCTTGCTTCTTGTCCTTCCAACGAGATCCCAACAGATCTATCCCTTAGCTCCTCTAACTCAGTTCTCCTACAAGAAGAGAACAACTTTATGCAGTCACAAAAGAATACACAAACAGTTCAGTCTCTATGACGGTGCTGTCACCTACAACAACTTGAACTTTCCTTCTTCTTTTACACTATCAACAAGCTTCGATTAGTTGTGATAATGTCTATTCTTGGAGTGCGTATTTGGCTTCTCATATTTGTGGTTAGGGCTTCTTTTGGCCAGCAAAGATGGACTGCGTTAGGCTGCGTATTAGGGCCTGAGTATAAGTCTATAGGTCAGCGTATTAGAGCTTCCATATAAGGCTTCTGTACAGTGTAATGGTGCCTCCATATTAGACTTCTGGATAGCATATTTAATGCATCCCTTAACTGTGTAATGGAGCTTCTTTATTAGTGAAAAAGGAACCTTCCCTTTACTGTAGCTAAGGCATGTTTGAACTGTGGCTATGGCACAACTGAACTGCGGCTAGATCATCATCTCAACTGCGTATAGAGCATCATCTGAACTGTGTATAGGGTCTCCTCAATGTCTGTGGATCTAGCCTTATCCAAGCCTTCCTTTGTTGTGGATATGGCCTTCCCTTTAGCTGCATATGAGGCCTTCTTTACTGCGGCCAGATCTCCTTCAACAACATACGGCAACTATGGCATCATCCAAGGCCAACGTATTCTTCTTAGTGTCTCTCCTTCACCAATAACCCAAGACGTGGAGAGGAGGAGATCACTTGAAGAATGTGTTGTGCTAATGACTCCAAATCCTCTCTTATTTATACTAAAAGCGGATGATTGAATAGACATGACGTTTGGGCTTCTAGAGCCTACATAAGAGCTGGTCGGCTTGATAATAATTACATAAACTAAATAAAATTCATATCTCCATAAATACATATTGGAATCGGATGATCTTTGGATCAATCCTACACCTCTCGACGAGAGGGATCCAATAAAAATATCAGCTGCCATAAATAAGCTGACCCACATGGAGTTTGGCCCTAGTTGCCAATTTAACAATTCAAAAATCAAAGGAAGAAGTCAAGTAGGACAATTCTCATCATACATTAGTTTAAAAGGGAAGCATTTGCTGAATAAGAATATGCGAGATGGAATCCTCATTGAAGGACTCACTGATCTAGAAAAGAAGCAAGTGTTTCATCAGAAACTCCAACTTGTGGCGTTCATGGGATGATGGTATGATGACATGAGAGATGAAGCAGGTCAAGGGTTTGAAGATATTTTCAATCAAGGAAGCTACTAAAAGAATCCTAAATGACCTAAAGATAAATAAGGTATGTATGCTTGTATTTAATATTATAAAATCATGTCATATGGTTGCAGGTAACAAGGATCACTACTTCTATTTTGAGAAGCGTGATCAAAGGAAAGGAATCTCCTCCTATGAAAGAAAGTCGGAAAGGCATGAGTCATACTAGATGAATCAACATAATATGCCCTCATATGAAGTATGAGGTGGTTGACCACGATTGAGGAACTTTGATTAGAAGCCCCTGGGAATGAAGCGTGTGAAAAGATAGGAAGAGAACTTGATAATGTGCAACGAAGGTAGATGGCATTCAACATCTGAAGTCTAAGAAGATTTGACTAGAAGATCTCCCGAAAGAATGTGAAGACTCTAATGGAAGTCAGAAAAAGATAAAGACCCTTGACAATGGATATCAGTGGGAGATGTGTCAATCTGCATGCAGTATGTTGATACTTAAAGGAGGATGTCATGGTAAAGGTAATTTTGATTTGAAATGTTCATTGATTATTTCTGAACTAATATTCGGATGAGTTTATGTAGGTGTACCATATAGAAGGATGTAATGTCCTTCTAAAAAATATGGCATGAAAGCAGAATAACATGAAGCAAAGACAGATTGAAAATCACTTTCTGATGAGTTGAAGACATGACTGACTCATGGATAAAAGTGACGAATGAACAGTGCCCTATGTAGAAGTCACCAAAGTTGAAGACTCCTTAACGAAGAAGAAATTCATTACAACGAAGGAAGGAGCTCTTCAAGCAGCCGGTTGTTTCAAGATCTCCACATGAAGAGCTGCGATAGGTCCCTAGTTGAGAAGGATCCTGAAAACAAGTTTCTTACTTGGAAGAAACTTGGAAAATTCCTAAGCAGGTAGCTTAGGTACATTCCTTCTGTGATAGGAATGAGTACATTCCTTTAATGGAATAAAACCTCTTGGTATAAAAAGGAGCAATAGACATGTCATTTCGGTCTTCACCTGGGAGAAAGAATGGAGGATTGTATAATCATTTGGCATCCGATGCTCTTTGAGGATGAGATAGGGCATCTAATAGCAAGAGTAGTTGTGGAGGACTAATATTCTTTGAGGACTAGGGAGTCCAAGATATGAAAAGTCCTCATGGAGCATACCCTGAGAGAACCCAGGTGGGGCATGTTCGAGAGAAACAATGATGAGTGTCTATAAATCATTAATCTCACTAGCATTGTGCTATGATCTTGTGGAGAGATAGAGTTGTTAGTCAAGGCCTTGCTATATGACAATGTTGGTTTGTATGATGCTATACAAATGAGTTACAAATCCGAATTCTTCTTATGAGAAATTCTTCAGATTGAAATGACCAAGTACCATTATGAATACGTCCCTAGTTAAGAGGGAGTGGTGAAAAGTATAACTACATTTGGTCTTCATGATAACATGTAATTGTGACTTTTGTAAATGATGTAATAAAGGAAATAAAATTATTTTTGTAAAACTTGCTCCATAGGTTTCATGAGCAAGTGATTTTATTTTAGGTGGCTCCGATTGAGAGCCTTAGGATTTGTTATTAAGGTCAAAGAATTAATGTCATGTATGAGGAGCTCTTCTTGAGCATATGTAAAATGTATTTGAGTCAACCTAGTGTCTAGAAAGCCCTCCAAAAGACAAGCACAATCCTCCTCTCTTAAAGTCGGCCTCCAAACAAAGTAAAGATCACGTCGACTTGCATTATAAAGACACATTGGTTCACTAGTTCATCTTGGCTTAATATGATGGACAAACTAATATATATACCTAGCTAGACTATTCGCATTAAGACACGGAAAAAGTTCAGATCTATCTCTGAGATTTTTGCATCACAGTTACAGTGAGAAGTTCGGTGATTTCAAATGGGTAACAAAAGCTCATGAAATCAGATCCTCTCCAATTTTCGTAGTTGATTACAGTGAACAGAACTCAGGGATTCTCCTGAAGACTTCGGTAATCATTATAGTCATGACAATTCAGATTCTTCTAAGGTAATTTCGGATGGCTATCACAGTTAAGAACTCGGATATCTCTGAGATTTTTCAGAGGTCAATTACAGTGCTAAATATGGATAAGGGTGCAAAAGAAGGTTCGGTGAAGGAGCTTGGTCTAGTGTTGGTGAATATTTGGATGGAAATCAGAAAATGATGAAGGGATAACGCAAATTAAGTACTGATCACAATTCGATGAAGTCAATTCGGTGCTAAACGGAAACTATAGTTCGGTGATCTAAAGACTGAGTTTCGATGCTATCTCAAGGACTTAATGCCATCACAAGAAGCAAGGTCTCGGTTATATGATAGCAAGAAGGCCTCACAAAAGGAGATCATGATATCAAGACAATGAAAAGATCTCAAATGGTGAAAATGTCTTGATGATAAGAAGGTCAAAGAGGAAGAAGAGTCAAGAAAAAGAAGGTTTACTATCAAAGAGAACATGTGTCTTAGTCTTGGAGTGGCAAATATGTCAAGGGCCATGGTCTTGATATTTGTCAATTAGAATTTCTAGAAGAAGAATTTGTGTGGGTTTTCCTCTCAAAGAGTGAGAGGTTTTGGCCCTGGCTTATAGCCTACATGATGTGTCTCTTGTGTATTTATGTTCATGCATTGGTTACTGTTTGATGAAGAAGAACACTAATAATCTAATGTGAAGAAGTTCTTAATCTAAAGAAGTAAAAAGCATTCACAAAAAGTCACTAAGAAAGAGAAATCAACTAATTCTAATGCCCTAGATTTATCAACATCCAACACATCATGTGATAGAGCATTATTTCATCTCACGGGCACCCTCAACACCTTCAATAGCTTGTTCATTGCTCCACATTATTCGTGACATGATGCACTTATACCAACGTTGCCCCCAATCAGCTTAGCAATGTACACATGGTTTGGCAGCTAATCCAAGTCCTAGAGGAGGTTTTTCTCACCCTTGAGACGTGGGAGGGCAAGCACCATTGCCAGTACCCTCATTTGGAGCAGTATACAAGCTTATCTTTCACTAGGAGACCGATGAGACCAGTATTTGTGCCCCAGAGCCACTTTGGAGCACCACATGATGACTTACATGGACATCAAGGGGCCACCCCCTTGTGCATCATTTATGGAGCCCTCACTCTCATTTTGGCACTTTGAGGACTCAACGTGGCCTTCAAACAACCTCATTTCATCATGACACCATCATTTCAGACTACTATTCAATGGTTTATTCATAATTTTTGGAGCTACTTGGTGGGCTTGTCACCAAGGCCTTATTTTTGCACATTAAAATAATGTTAGGGGCTTTAGAATAGGAATTCGACCTCTAAAGGTCTCATATAAATAGAACTAGCGCTCATTGTGAGAGAGCATCATCATTACTTGGATTGTTATGCAACCAACTCACAAAATAGAAGAAAAGATAGATCAACGACTTCAAAATAAGCCTCTTTGAGGGGGCAACCTCCTTTACATTACACAAATGAACAATTCATGGATGATTCAAATGAAAAACCTCATTTCTATTTATAGGAGTCTTAGGGGTCACAATATATTTAGAGCCGACATAACAATAATAATGTAAGGGCACAACAATAACAATAAGGGGGATACATTAATAACAATGAGGGAATACACTAGTATTATAGGGACCTAACATGCCCCTCTCCAAAAAGTGTTGTCCTCAACACTTGAGTGGTTTTGGATGCTTCTGTATAAAATTCTCATCCTCCCATGCAAAATCTTCAACAGTTAAGTTCTTCCACTTGATGAGATACTTTGAAATTGATCGATTTAGTAGTTGTCGGGTTCTTATTTCCATGACTGCTTCACGTTCCAATATGATTTTTCCTTCCTCATCAAGTTCTGGCAATATTGTTTGAACTGGGAGCTTGTCACCTATAAACCTTTTTAAGCATGAAACATGGAAAACTAGGTGCACTCGATAAGATGCAAGAAGCTCCAATTTGTATGCCATAGTACCAATCTTTTGCAACACCTTGTAAGGACCATAGTACTTTGGTGATAATTTATTATCCTTCCTAGCTTGCTTGAGGGACATTTGTTTGTATGGTTGTAGCCGTAAAAATATCCAGTTGCCTACATCAAAATTCCTTCGGTGTGATGTTGATTTGCCTGTTGTTTCATTTGATTATGTGCCAAAGTGAGGTTATCCTTTAAGAGTTGGAGCACTTGTTGTTGATGCTTGATGTGATCTTCCATTGCTTGAAGCTTAGAATTTTCTCTTAAATATGATGTGATGGATGGTGTATGATATCCATAAAGTGCCATAAATGGGGTCATTTTTGCTAAAGCATTATACCACCATTCAACCAAAGGTAACCACTTGACCCATTGTGTTTATTTATTAGATACAAAACAATGAATATATCCTTCCAAACATTTGTTCACTATCTTCGTTTGTCCATCTGTCTTGAGAGTTTGAGGAGTGGTAATTCCTAGCAATGCACTACAAGATATGGTTGGATTCATTTTTCCTCTTTGTGGGGTTGGTTCCTGGTGTATATCCTCTTCTTGTGACATTTCTTAATCCTTTTCTTCCTCCTCTTCAAAATCTATGTAAAATAATTTATTCTTAGCACACTTATGAACTTTAGTGTATTTTCTATCACAACTGTAACAAAGCCCTTTTTCTCTTTTTTCTTCCAATTGTTGTGGTGTCAACTTTGTAGGTTGTGGAAGGCTATGAGCAACAACACTTCCATATTTATAGTTGTGAGTGGTAGGATTCCTTGTTTCCATAATTTTGCTTTCAATTTTTCTTGCCAACCTGAATGCCTTCTCCAATGAATCAGGTTCCCAAAGACAAACCTCATGTTGAATGTTATCCTTTAAATTCCCTATGAAGATAGCAATCCTTTGTTTCTCTGGAATATCATTTACCCTTATATTGAATTTTTGGAAGCCTTCAATGTGCTTTGCCATTAAACCCTTTTGTTTGAGATTTATCAACTAGCTAAAGAAGGTGTTGCTCTTTGTATCCTCATAATGTGCTATCATTTTCTCCGTGAAAATTGACTAGGTGACAAGCGGTTTACGAGAACAAAGCCCTCTATACCTAAGTTACCAAGATTCAGATACGGACACAGATACAAATTTGGATACAGATCCGGATCCATTTGATTTTTGAAAAACTAGGATTCGGATATGGCAAGGAAATGACAAGTACGATTAATATAAATATATTTTTATAATAAAAATTTTGATATTATTGTCCAAATTTATTGTGATCATTACCCATCAACAACAATAGTGTTTATATTATTATTATTATTATCCAATTTTAGAGTCACGGCCAAGCCAAACACCAAATTAGTGTATGAGACCCCCTTGTTTGTGGGGCAAGGGACCCACTTCCCTATAGCGATTTGACTGCTAAGTCTACGAAGGCATACATACTCTACCCCCTCCTGTTTTGAACCTGTGACCTCATAGGAGGAAACACATACTCTTAACCATTCGACCCACTCAAGCTAAATTGTGTAGATGAATTTCCTGAAAAAACATACAATACTTCATAATTAAAGTAGCATTAATTATTTTATAAAAATTAAATTATAAACTATAATATATTTAAAAACTATTTTTAAATGATAAATAATATATTTATACTACACATTATTACTTTATATGAATTAAATAATAAGATTATATATAAAGTTTAATATAAAATATAATCTACAATTTTAAAACTTGTTCATAACAAATTGATATATTTTGAATAATTAATTTATAATATATATACACAAGAAAATTACTTTATAAAATTATAACATTTCTAAACTAATATAAATAAAGTATAACATATTTAAAAAGTTTTAATTAAATTAATGTGAATAAAATATAGCATAGCTATAAAAGTATAATTAAATTAATATAAATAAAATATAGCATATTTATAATTAAATTATAATATTATAACATATCTAAATATTTCGTGTTTTTTATAACATTTCGAAACTAATGTCACTACATTAACTATTTATAAAGTTATAATTAAATTAATGTAAATAAAATATAACATATTTATAATTAAATTAGTATTATAACATATCCAAAATATAATATGAGTGTAAATGTGCCAAATTGCATATGCCCCGCTGATAAATAAAAAACCCCAGTAACTGCGTCATAGTACCAAGTCTGTAGATACCAAAACCAATGATATTAATACCAATCGCATCATTCTGGCCAGTTTTATTCGCTGCACATACACGAATTGTCTGAGCTTCTAGCAAGCAGCGACCGGGTTAGAGTGCAATGCATTACCAAGATATTTTTACTCGTTAAAAAATTGTTTTCTAGCGTATCCAAGTGAATCCGGATCCGAATCTGTTTCTGATCCGGGGATCTGCGAATCTATTTCCCAGGGTGGACGGATCCGGTAACATAGCTCTATACCATACAAAATGATTTGGTTCTAAATATAAAGATGCAATACATACCTTTTGTAACAGTTGCACATCATGTAGATCAAAATATTGCTCCATCTGTAGTATCCAAGTTACCTGATCCTTGCCATCAAACTTCCTCATATTTCTTTTTCTTGCTTTTAGGAGTTCGATCTTGAAACAATTGTAACTCTGCAATTTCAGATTTCCAAGTTCTGCAATTCCATCCTGTGGTAGACCTATAAGTCCTCTTTCTGACCCCACAGCTCTAATGGAGATTGGTTTCTTCAAGAAAGAGTTATGCCTAATATCCCACAATGACCTGATTATAGACTGGTTCAGTAGAGCGAACTTGTACGATGTGCCACGTGTCACTGTTTCAATCTTCGACCTTGAAAACGACATCCAACAAACTACAGTTCGTCTTCTTTCTGTCACTTTTTACGAAATTGTAATCCAATGTTCAGGGAGAGAGTTATGATGATTTTCCCAAGGTCCCCTGTTTGCGATGGAATTCGGGAGCCTGCAAAAACCCTAACTTCCTTGGATCTTATCTCCGAAAATATAGTGAACCAAGATCAGAAATTTATACACAAGGTTCAGTACGATTTCATCTCAAATGGGTTTTAATTTGAGCTTTTGAAGTTTCGTATAGAAAAAGTTATAGCAAAAATTCCACGATGGCCTATTTGAGATGGAATTCTGGAGCCTTCAAAAAACCCTAAATTCCTCAACTCATATCTCCAAAAATATAGCGAGACAAGATCTGAAATTTAGACACAAGGTTCAACAAGATTTCGGCCCAAATGGGTTTTAATTTCAGCTTCTGAAACTTCGTAGAAAAAACGTTATAGTGAAAATTCCACGATGTCTTATTTGGAGCAGCGAAACCCTAGAATCTAAAGCTCTGATACCAAATGTTATGCAACCAGCTCACAAAATAGAAAAAAAGATAGATGAACGACTTAAAATAAGCCTCTTCGAGGGGGTAACCTCCTTCACATTACACAAATGAACAATTCTTGGATGATTCAAATGACAAAACCTTGTTTCTATATATAGGAGTCTAAGGGGTCACAATATAATCAGAGCCAACATAACAATACTAATGTAAGGACACAACAATAAAAATAGTGGGCTTCTATGGGGCACAACAATAACAATAAGGGGGCTACACTAATAACAATGAGAGAATACACTAGTATTATAGGGATCTAACATGGATCTTTTCTCTTGTACAAGAATTTCATAGTTTTCTCTTGGATACTAGTGGAGACTTTTGATGCATTTCGATATCTTTGGAAGCTAAATTTTCGATCTCTCTTGGAGCTACTTCTTTTTCTACGTTTGGATATATCTCATTGTCATCTTGTAAGTGTTATTTTGTTGGAATTTTCTCTTGGAATAATGTCTAATGTGTGGAATTATTGCAACTAGTTAATTCTCTTGTGCCCTAATTTATTGAGCATTGTAAAAGGTTATTTGGTTGTAAATTGCACATGTTACTCATTGCATGACAATAGATGAATGTTCCTAGTGGATGGGATTTTGTTGTTCTTCCATGAAAAGTTGTAGATATTGAGAAGGTAATTGTTAAAGAGTGGTTGTTAGAGCATCATTCTTTAGCCTCCTTGAAGATGATTTTAGAAAATCTTGAATCATCATAGACTCCATAGCCCAAGGATTAAGCATTGATCCATGAAAAATTGGTGATCAACATTTCCTTCCCTCTCTTTTCTTCTCTCCAAAAATTTTGGCCCCTTTTCCTAGACGGCTACCTAGGGCATCTAGTGAAATCCATTAGAAGAGTAATTTTGAGATTCCGCTTGGACAAAACTTTTAGTGTTTCCTCTTAGAGACCTCAAATTTTGGTGGAATTCTCTTGGTTAATTCTCTGGAAATCTTATGCCCTAGGCACGCCCTAGAAGGGAAACCTAGTTAGTTTTCCTTGGATAAGGTGGTGTTCTTAAGGGTCATTTGAACCTAGTATTTGGTAGCATAAATCATACAAGACCCTTTCCCCTCTCCTACCTTAACCCTTAGTGAGCACCTTGGAGAAGCTCATCCCATGATTTTTCCTAAACCCTAGGTCTAGTGTAGGCTCTAGGTCTCTTAAGTGAAGAAAAGCCCTATTTGAGGTGACAAATCATCATGCAAAGCTTCTTGAAAGGTCCTATATCACATTTGGAATCTTGACTCTAGGCATATCTATCCTTATTGCAAATCTTGAGCCCTAGGTCTTGTTTTCCATCCTAGGTCTTTCTTGGAGATCCTTTATCTTCTTGGAAGCATTTAGAATTGATTGATCCTTTCCTTGAGTGGGCTTATGGGAATCACTTTACACATAGATCATTGGACCTTTCTTTTTCAAGTGATTCCTACACTATCGGGATTCCTCCCATTAGTGAAAGTTCGTAAAGAGCAGTGGACATTGACTAAGGTGACAGTGGGTCTTCGTCCTAGGGCCCTGCTAGATTGTGTGGCAATAAGTCTTCTAGTCAACCAATTTCTTTTTGCAGTTCTTCTTCATATGGCCAGTCTTGCTACGATAATGACAAGTAATACTCCGCTATCTCTTGGCACTATCTTTACCACTTCTTTGGCCTTTCTTCTTGGCCCCTTTTCCTTTGTCTTTGAAATTCGCAGTGAAGGCTTTCTCGAAACCCTCTATCTCACTATTGCTACCAAATTGTTTCTTCCATCTATCCTACTATAAGAGATTATTGCAAAGCTCTCCAAACTTCAAATCAATAATTGTAGAATGAATTTTAGGGTCTTAGTGAAGTGTTCTCATAAGCACGTGGTAAGCTTTTCAGTGCAATTAATACAATCTCCTCTTTTCCTTGTTCTTACGAATGGACTCCAATTATTCTCGAATATCTTTGATCTCGAGTAAGTGTTCCTATAAAGATGCAACCTCACTCATTGTGATAAAAAACAACATGTTCTTGAAAACAAAGGCTCTACCTTTGTCTAAAGTTTCATGCAAATATTTCAAATGCTTCCAAATTGTTGTCGAAGTCTTCCTTGTCTGATCCTATAGAAGCATTTCATTTGTCATAGACAATTTGATCATCATTATGACTTATCTATCTTGTCCATAAAACTTTTCTTGGTCTTTATCTACGATAGTGGATTAGGTATCCTTCCTAAGAACAGTGTATGATAAACACTTTTACTTAAAGATGGCCAAAATACATTGCTTACACATATTGTAGTTCTTCTAGAGAACTTTTATTTTCTATTTACCATGATGTTGGACAATAAAGCCATAGATACAAGTTAAGAAATCAATAGGAAATCAATAGGGCCTTTGGAGATCATTCGAAAAGTAGGTTTATAAGAGGAAATCAATAGGGCCCTTGGAGATCATTCGAAAAGTAGGATTATAAGAGGAAATCAATAGGGCCTTTGGAGATCATTCGAAAAGTAGGATTGCAGTGATAGCAAGGGCACAATGATAGCGTGCGAGACACCAATAGTAGGGATCAATAGTAATTGAGATCGCTTTGCCGGAGAGGGATTCTTCACAGTGATTTCCAGATTCTCAGAGACAAAGGGAGATCAATTTATCTGTAGAGGCTGAGTTTCTCCAGCCAATGCGAATTGTTTCAAGAAGGCCAAGTTGCTAGAGCATGTGTGAATTCACCAGAAAGTTTGAATTGCACCGAAGCAGCCAAGTTTTCCCATGAAGGACGAAATTCCAGTGGAGGCCGAGATAGTATCCTAGTGAGTGCGAATTTCTAGAGAGGTCGAGTTATTTGTCAAAAACGCACCAGTTGGTTCGATTCATGTTCACAAAGAGAGGCCAAATTGATTTAGAGGGCTCAAGTTGCTTCCAAAAGTTTGAGTCAACTTGCACAAGTGAAGAAATTAAATTGTTGGAGCTTTGCTAAATTACGAAAAACAGTGTTATGTAAATTTCAATTAGAGATTTGTTGAAGAATAATAAAACCCTCATTTGCAGAATTGGTTTTCCCTTCATGGTTTTTTCCAGGGGCATTTTGTCCAAAAATAGTGCCAAATTTTTATGTGTGTGCTACTTTCTCAGTTCTTGTGATTATTTATTTGTGAATTTGCAGTTGTGTTTTAATTCAGTGCTTTTCGTAAGTAATTTACATAAGACAAATAATCTGCAAAGGCAGAAGATTAATAACCAGTGACTGCAATAGAATTTTCACATAGCAACCATGTACCACTAAGAAACATGCAAATTTGTCAGAAATTTGCCACAAGTCAGCCCAAAGGTACTTAGATTTGCATATCAATAGCTGAAATTTTACAAATCTAGATAGATTTCCCCTCAAATACCTCAAAATAGTTAGGTCAGCTAATAACTAGCATTAAAACAACCAATTTCTCCTTCTATCTGTTAAAAATAATAAATCAGCTCTAAGACTTTCGAGTCTGCAAATTTGGCACCAGTATAGAAAAAACCAATGTCAATTTGCTTCCAATTCATCTATATTGTCAAGGAATGTGAAAAATAAGATATCTTGAGCTGTAAATCAAAACTTTATGCAATTTTTTAAGCAATTCTGCACAATTTCATACAGATTCTGTACAACTCTACAGATTCCATACCCTGTTGTTGTACCATACAACCACTAGAAATGATGGCAAAACAACAAATGAAAAATGTTGTATGGTGGCTGATTATTTTTTTAAATGGCCTTGCTTCGAAGAAAAAGAAACAATACTTGGTTTCAACAAAACCCTTTTAGCTCTTCAATGTCCTACGCTAGTGACACCTCGATCGATCTATGTCAGTCATAGTCTCTAGGTATTCACATTCTCACACATTCATCAATCTAATCATGCTTCTCCGATTCACCAAATCAACATACAATGCAAGAGAAGAATATACTTATTACATAAACCGAGCACATAAAGAAACCAAGAAAACTCAAGAGAGTTTTTTTGTACTGAGTGAATAGTGAGAAAGTGAAAGCTTTCTTATATAGGTTACAAAGGAGTCGATTCAATCCACTTTATTAATGTGGGATAGACCAAAATGCACACTAAAGTGAAAATAAGAAAGAAAAAGCATAAAATAAACTAAATTCCAATTGACTTTATCAATTCCTAAGTCAAGTACCTAACTGGCCATTATTAAGCTAATATTTACTTTAATACCAAGGGTGTCTGTTCTATTCTTGAGGGAGTTACTAGATTTTAGGAGATAGATTTACAGGATACAACTAGACAAACCTTGTTCGGTTGATTACTATCTTGAGGGTAGACGACTAAAAGCAATGTACAACATCCCATGTGGCAGCAACATCTAGATTGGGGAGACCTTACATCTCTAGACTTGTTGGCTAGTAGATTGGCTCCCACTAGGGCTTCTATGATGCTTCACTCATAGCATAATTCTCAAGTTAGATCTTGTTGCCCTGACATACATCCTAGCTCTATGAGACCTCAATGATGGACTTGTCCCACAAAAAGTATAAATCATTAGTGTTCCATTACTAAATTCTTTTTGACGGCCTTGAGTGTTAGGGGTGTTTTACTTGATGGTCAACATTCACAATTTGGCCCCTTGAGGTCCTCTCCAGATTTTCTTTATATGACATCATCAAAATTAGCATCATTCCTTCTCAATGACTAAAGGTGACATTGGTTTTGCCTCCACCCTGACTTGTGTTTCGATCCATGATGTTGATATTGAGCTAGGGACTTAATGTTATACCTAGTCCCTATTTCTTTTATTTACTTCTTTGTTTCTTCCATCATAACTTGATCATACTGTTTCATGCATTTTTTATGTATCAATTAGTTTAGCTTAGTTTATGTTTTCAAAGGAGCCTTACACACTTGTTGCCTCAA
>APFE030723590.1:75116-115835 GCA_000404065.3 Pinus taeda
TATATTTTGAATAATTAATTTATAATATATATACACAAGAAAATTACTTTATAAAATTATAACATTTCTAAACTAATATAAATAAAGTATAACATATTTAAAAAGTTTTAATTAAATTAATGTGAATAAAATATAGCATAGCTATAAAAGTATAATTAAATTAATATAAATAAAATATAGCATATTTATAATTAAATTATAATATTATAACATATCCTAAAATATATACGTGTTTTTTATAACATTTCGAACATGTCAATAACAATATAACAGATTTATAAAGTTATAATTAAATTAATGTAAATAAAATATAACATATTTATAATTAAATTAGTATTATAACATATCCAAAATATAATATGAGTGTAAATGTGCCAAATTGCATATGCCCCGCTGATAAATAAAAAACCCCAGTAACTGCGTCATAGTACCAAGTCTGTAGATACCAAAACCAATGATATTAATACCAATCGCATCATTCTGGCCAGTTTTATTCGCTGCACATACACGAATTGTCTGAGCTTCTAGCAAGCAGCGACCGGGTTAGAGTGCAATGCATTACCAAGATATTTTTACTCGTTAAAAAATTGTTTTCTAGCGTATCCAAGTGAATCCGGATCCGAATCTGTTTCTGATCCGGGGATCTGCGAATCTATTTCCCAGGGTGGACGGATCCGGTAACATAGCTCTATACCATACAAAATGATTTGGTTCTAAATATAAAGATGCAATACATACCTTTTGTAACAGTTGCACATCATGTAGATCAAAATATTGCTCCATCTGTAGTATCCAAGTTACCTGATCCTTGCCATCAAACTTCCTCATATTTCTTTTTCTTGCTTTTAGGAGTTCGATCTTGAAACAATTGTAACTCTGCAATTTCAGATTTCCAAGTTCTGCAATTCCATCCTGTGGTAGACCTATAAGTCCTCTTTCTGACCCCACAGCTCTAATGGAGATTGGTTTCTTCAAGAAAGAGTTATGCCTAATATCCCACAATGACCTGATTATAGACTGGTTCAGTAGAGCGAACTTGTACGATGTGCCACGTGTCACTGTTTCAATCTTCGACCTTGAAAACGACATCCAACAAACTACAGTTCGTCTTCTTTCTGTCACTTTTTACGAAATTGTAATCCAATGTTCAGGGAGAGAGTTATGATGATTTTCCCAAGGTCCCCTGTTTGCGATGGAATTCGGGAGCCTGCAAAAACCCTAACTTCCTTGGATCTTATCTCCGAAAATATAGTGAACCAAGATCAGAAATTTATACACAAGGTTCAGTACGATTTCATCTCAAATGGGTTTTAATTTGAGCTTTTGAAGTTTCGTATAGAAAAAGTTATAGCAAAAATTCCACGATGGCCTATTTGAGATGGAATTCTGGAGCCTTCAAAAAACCCTAAATTCCTCAACTCATATCTCCAAAAATATAGCGAGACAAGATCTGAAATTTAGACACAAGGTTCAACAAGATTTCGGCCCAAATGGGTTTTAATTTCAGCTTCTGAAACTTCGTAGAAAAAACGTTATAGTGAAAATTCCACGATGTCTTATTTGGAGCAGCGAAACCCTAGAATCTAAAGCTCTGATACCAAATGTTATGCAACCAGCTCACAAAATAGAAAAAAAGATAGATGAACGACTTAAAATAAGCCTCTTCGAGGGGGTAACCTCCTTCACATTACACAAATGAACAATTCTTGGATGATTCAAATGACAAAACCTTGTTTCTATATATAGGAGTCTAAGGGGTCACAATATAATCAGAGCCAACATAACAATACTAATGTAAGGACACAACAATAAAAATAGTGGGCTTCTATGGGGCACAACAATAACAATAAGGGGGCTACACTAATAACAATGAGAGAATACACTAGTATTATAGGGATCTAACATGGATCTTTTCTCTTGTACAAGAATTTCATAGTTTTCTCTTGGATACTAGTGGAGACTTTTGATGCATTTCGATATCTTTGGAAGCTAAATTTTCGATCTCTCTTGGAGCTACTTCTTTTTCTACGTTTGGATATATCTCATTGTCATCTTGTAAGTGTTATTTTGTTGGAATTTTCTCTTGGAATAATGTCTAATGTGTGGAATTATTGCAACTAGTTAATTCTCTTGTGCCCTAATTTATTGAGCATTGTAAAAGGTTATTTGGTTGTAAATTGCACATGTTACTCATTGCATGACAATAGATGAATGTTCCTAGTGGATGGGATTTTGTTGTTCTTCCATGAAAAGTTGTAGATATTGAGAAGGTAATTGTTAAAGAGTGGTTGTTAGAGCATCATTCTTTAGCCTCCTTGAAGATGATTTTAGAAAATCTTGAATCATCATAGACTCCATAGCCCAAGGATTAAGCATTGATCCATGAAAAATTGGTGATCAACATTTCCTTCCCTCTCTTTTCTTCTCTCCAAAAATTTTGGCCCCTTTTCCTAGACGGCTACCTAGGGCATCTAGTGAAATCCATTAGAAGAGTAATTTTGAGATTCCGCTTGGACAAAACTTTTAGTGTTTCCTCTTAGAGACCTCAAATTTTGGTGGAATTCTCTTGGTTAATTCTCTGGAAATCTTATGCCCTAGGCACGCCCTAGAAGGGAAACCTAGTTAGTTTTCCTTGGATAAGGTGGTGTTCTTAAGGGTCATTTGAACCTAGTATTTGGTAGCATAAATCATACAAGACCCTTTCCCCTCTCCTACCTTAACCCTTAGTGAGCACCTTGGAGAAGCTCATCCCATGATTTTTCCTAAACCCTAGGTCTAGTGTAGGCTCTAGGTCTCTTAAGTGAAGAAAAGCCCTATTTGAGGTGACAAATCATCATGCAAAGCTTCTTGAAAGGTCCTATATCACATTTGGAATCTTGACTCTAGGCATATCTATCCTTATTGCAAATCTTGAGCCCTAGGTCTTGTTTTCCATCCTAGGTCTTTCTTGGAGATCCTTTATCTTCTTGGAAGCATTTAGAATTGATTGATCCTTTCCTTGAGTGGGCTTATGGGAATCACTTTACACATAGATCATTGGACCTTTCTTTTTCAAGTGATTCCTACACTATCGGGATTCCTCCCATTAGTGAAAGTTCGTAAAGAGCAGTGGACATTGACTAAGGTGACAGTGGGTCTTCGTCCTAGGGCCCTGCTAGATTGTGTGGCAATAAGTCTTCTAGTCAACCAATTTCTTTTTGCAGTTCTTCTTCATATGGCCAGTCTTGCTACGATAATGACAAGTAATACTCCGCTATCTCTTGGCACTATCTTTACCACTTCTTTGGCCTTTCTTCTTGGCCCCTTTTCCTTTGTCTTTGAAATTCGCAGTGAAGGCTTTCTCGAAACCCTCTATCTCACTATTGCTACCAAATTGTTTCTTCCATCTATCCTACTATAAGAGATTATTGCAAAGCTCTCCAAACTTCAAATCAATAATTGTAGAATGAATTTTAGGGTCTTAGTGAAGTGTTCTCATAAGCACGTGGTAAGCTTTTCAGTGCAATTAATACAATCTCCTCTTTTCCTTGTTCTTACGAATGGACTCCAATTATTCTCGAATATCTTTGATCTCGAGTAAGTGTTCCTATAAAGATGCAACCTCACTCATTGTGATAAAAAACAACATGTTCTTGAAAACAAAGGCTCTACCTTTGTCTAAAGTTTCATGCAAATATTTCAAATGCTTCCAAATTGTTGTCGAAGTCTTCCTTGTCTGATCCTATAGAAGCATTTCATTTGTCATAGACAATTTGATCATCATTATGACTTATCTATCTTGTCCATAAAACTTTTCTTGGTCTTTATCTACGATAGTGGATTAGGTATCCTTCCTAAGAACAGTGTATGATAAACACTTTTACTTAAAGATGGCCAAAATACATTGCTTACACATATTGTAGTTCTTCTAGAGAACTTTTATTTTCTATTTACCATGATGTTGGACAATAAAGCCATAGATACAAGTTAAGAAATCAATAGGAAATCAATAGGGCCTTTGGAGATCATTCGAAAAGTAGGTTTATAAGAGGAAATCAATAGGGCCCTTGGAGATCATTCGAAAAGTAGGATTATAAGAGGAAATCAATAGGGCCTTTGGAGATCATTCGAAAAGTAGGATTGCAGTGATAGCAAGGGCACAATGATAGCGTGCGAGACACCAATAGTAGGGATCAATAGTAATTGAGATCGCTTTGCCGGAGAGGGATTCTTCACAGTGATTTCCAGATTCTCAGAGACAAAGGGAGATCAATTTATCTGTAGAGGCTGAGTTTCTCCAGCCAATGCGAATTGTTTCAAGAAGGCCAAGTTGCTAGAGCATGTGTGAATTCACCAGAAAGTTTGAATTGCACCGAAGCAGCCAAGTTTTCCCATGAAGGACGAAATTCCAGTGGAGGCCGAGATAGTATCCTAGTGAGTGCGAATTTCTAGAGAGGTCGAGTTATTTGTCAAAAACGCACCAGTTGGTTCGATTCATGTTCACAAAGAGAGGCCAAATTGATTTAGAGGGCTCAAGTTGCTTCCAAAAGTTTGAGTCAACTTGCACAAGTGAAGAAATTAAATTGTTGGAGCTTTGCTAAATTACGAAAAACAGTGTTATGTAAATTTCAATTAGAGATTTGTTGAAGAATAATAAAACCCTCATTTGCAGAATTGGTTTTCCCTTCATGGTTTTTTCCAGGGGCATTTTGTCCAAAAATAGTGCCAAATTTTTATGTGTGTGCTACTTTCTCAGTTCTTGTGATTATTTATTTGTGAATTTGCAGTTGTGTTTTAATTCAGTGCTTTTCGTAAGTAATTTACATAAGACAAATAATCTGCAAAGGCAGAAGATTAATAACCAGTGACTGCAATAGAATTTTCACATAGCAACCATGTACCACTAAGAAACATGCAAATTTGTCAGAAATTTGCCACAAGTCAGCCCAAAGGTACTTAGATTTGCATATCAATAGCTGAAATTTTACAAATCTAGATAGATTTCCCCTCAAATACCTCAAAATAGTTAGGTCAGCTAATAACTAGCATTAAAACAACCAATTTCTCCTTCTATCTGTTAAAAATAATAAATCAGCTCTAAGACTTTCGAGTCTGCAAATTTGGCACCAGTATAGAAAAAACCAATGTCAATTTGCTTCCAATTCATCTATATTGTCAAGGAATGTGAAAAATAAGATATCTTGAGCTGTAAATCAAAACTTTATGCAATTTTTTAAGCAATTCTGCACAATTTCATACAGATTCTGTACAACTCTACAGATTCCATACCCTGTTGTTGTACCATACAACCACTAGAAATGATGGCAAAACAACAAATGAAAAATGTTGTATGGTGGCTGATTATTTTTTTAAATGGCCTTGCTTCGAAGAAAAAGAAACAATACTTGGTTTCAACAAAACCCTTTTAGCTCTTCAATGTCCTACGCTAGTGACACCTCGATCGATCTATGTCAGTCATAGTCTCTAGGTATTCACATTCTCACACATTCATCAATCTAATCATGCTTCTCCGATTCACCAAATCAACATACAATGCAAGAGAAGAATATACTTATTACATAAACCGAGCACATAAAGAAACCAAGAAAACTCAAGAGAGTTTTTTTGTACTGAGTGAATAGTGAGAAAGTGAAAGCTTTCTTATATAGGTTACAAAGGAGTCGATTCAATCCACTTTATTAATGTGGGATAGACCAAAATGCACACTAAAGTGAAAATAAGAAAGAAAAAGCATAAAATAAACTAAATTCCAATTGACTTTATCAATTCCTAAGTCAAGTACCTAACTGGCCATTATTAAGCTAATATTTACTTTAATACCAAGGGTGTCTGTTCTATTCTTGAGGGAGTTACTAGATTTTAGGAGATAGATTTACAGGATACAACTAGACAAACCTTGTTCGGTTGATTACTATCTTGAGGGTAGACGACTAAAAGCAATGTACAACATCCCATGTGGCAGCAACATCTAGATTGGGGAGACCTTACATCTCTAGACTTGTTGGCTAGTAGATTGGCTCCCACTAGGGCTTCTATGATGCTTCACTCATAGCATAATTCTCAAGTTAGATCTTGTTGCCCTGACATACATCCTAGCTCTATGAGACCTCAATGATGGACTTGTCCCACAAAAAGTATAAATCATTAGTGTTCCATTACTAAATTCTTTTTGACGGCCTTGAGTGTTAGGGGTGTTTTACTTGATGGTCAACATTCACAATTTGGCCCCTTGAGGTCCTCTCCAGATTTTCTTTATATGACATCATCAAAATTAGCATCATTCCTTCTCAATGACTAAAGGTGACATTGGTTTTGCCTCCACCCTGACTTGTGTTTCGATCCATGATGTTGATATTGAGCTAGGGACTTAATGTTATACCTAGTCCCTATTTCTTTTATTTACTTCTTTGTTTCTTCCATCATAACTTGATCATACTGTTTCATGCATTTTTTATGTATCAATTAGTTTAGCTTAGTTTATGTTTTCAAAGGAGCCTTACACACTTGTTGCCTCAAAATATAGCAGGTCTTGTGAGATGCCTCACAAGTCAAAATCCAAACTAAGACACAACAACAAGGTGGATGCCACTATCACCTCAGCACTCCACTCCTACTCTTTAGTGGAATTTCACTACATGGGAGGCTTCCCAGTATAGGTCACCTAAATGGTTTTCTAGGTCAACAAGATCAAAGGTGACACTTTGATAGGCTTAATCAAGGTACTCGGTTTAGGAACAAGACTCAATTCTTAGTGATAGGGAATAGCGTATCTATGAAGGGGCCTATAAAGAGAGATTTGTAGCCTAGAGCTTTCAAGGTATGATTCAACAATGGCACAATTAGGCATGCAAAATGGAGGGAAAATGTTTCCTTGAGAGATATGATCAACAATAAGAGAAACAAACCTTAAAATGGCCCTAACTTGAAGCCGTCATGCAGAAAAGAGTGTTTTTTCAAGCCCTAGAATTGTTGGATAATTGAATAGGGCATCATCTTTAATTTAATGTTTTCCTTACATGACATTTACTTGTGATATTTTTCATCTTTAGTTATTGTTATGTTTTTATCATCAAATAAATTCCAGCAACAAAGATCACATGGACACAAGATCTAGGCTCCATGCCAGGGAAAAACCCATCAAAACTTCTCCTTTTATCAACTTAAAAGGAGACTTCCAAGACCAAAAACCTAGACCACGACTCCCATCAAGTCAACCATACAAGTGAAGTAGATATTCTCGAAGGTGAGGCTCTCTAGCCTTATGGTTTTGCAACCTTCCTTTGTAACCTTGGATCTAAAGCTTCTTTCATATGTAGACTGTCCTAGGAAGATATAACAGACACTTAATCTTTCAAACTTCACTCCTTCATTTTCAACTCTTCTAGCCTTTTCACACTTATAGTCTTGGCTACGGATCAGATAAAAAATTTGCACTTTTTGTATCCCAAAGGAGGTCGTAGATTCTCCTTTATATAGTCTTTCCAAGGGGCTTATTGAGCCTATTCTAGGTCGATTAGAGCAAGGTTGGCCAACTTGACTAATGGAGCCCTCTAGACACTTATAATTACAAAAATAACATTTCTTTTATTGATCTAAAAGCCCAATGGGGTCTTTTATGCAATTACAATGACCATGACTTAAGACAAAGACCTAGAAGCATACAATGGATGCTTAACCTATTAAGTTTAACCAAATGACATAAGCATGAAACCCATGCTTTATAAATATTTTCTTTTACAATTTTCTTTCTTCTTTTTACATAAAATACAAATTCATACAAGTACATAAATAATTATGAAGACCAGACCTAGTTACTTTTCCAACACTCCCTCTTAACTAGGGAGGTATTCATAATCGCTCAACTAGTACAACGGCAATATTCACTTTAAAAAGTTCTAATAAGAAGAGGAACACAAACATCATGTACAATGTTAGAAATCTAGATACCATCTAGGTTAACTGCCAATGTATTAGCTCATCTAGGTAACATCTAGGCTACCTAACAAGGTACCATCCCAACAGGGATCCAGGTGTCATGTAGGCTACCTGCCAAGATACCAACCCTAGCAGGGTTCTTGGTATCATCTAGGCTACCTGCCAAGATACCAACTCAACAAGCATCCAAGTGTCATCTAGGCTACCTGCCAAGACACAGCCCCTAATAGGATTTTAGGTATCATCAAGATACCAACAAGGATCTTGGTACCATCTAGGCTACCTACCAAGGTACCAACCCTTACAGGGATCTAGGTACCAACCCTAAGTACCATCATACGAGCTATTCAGCCTAAGGTACACCAACTCATCAAACTTCTTTTTGAGGTCATTATTTTCTTTGCACGTTTCATCTTCAAGTAATAATGAGGTACAAATCCATATTCAATCATCAATGTGGAATCTTCAATACCATCATAACAACTCCCTCTTTCCATTATTTGTATCAACAGTGTTATTGCAACGCCCTCTTTCCATCATGCCCATCATGAAGTCTTTCTTAAACACGAGATTTTAATTTTGTCTTTACATCTTTTCATACAATCATGTACCTGCAATTTTTAACAAGTACAACCAAACAAAATATACATGTACAAGAGAATGATGTTAATATTTGTGAGTCTAGGGTTTTCAAAGGATACTGCTAGAGTTTTAGTTACAAACCCTAGATATTTCATGACCTAACCCTAAATAGGGTTTTTATTTTTGGCAAAAATATCAGTCTTAGGGATTTTGACTTTCAAGCCCTAGGGTTTACTCAATTCAACCCTTGCTATGGTTTGATCATATCCCCTAGATTTTAACTATAAACCCTAAGAAATCAAGAGATAGGGATTTTTAAGAGGGAACAAACAGTTAGTGTTTCATATTTTACTTATTCTAGGGGTTTTCTAATTCAAGTTCCGACAAGGATTTTCTAACCCTGGATACCAAAAATCTTTAACAATGTAAAACCCACCCTAGATTCCTGTCATGTAAAATAATGTCATCTTCATATGCTAACAATTTTCATAGTCTTTTGGATACAAGGAAATTGTAAAGAACCTAAAATACTTCATAAGCAATGATAATGTATTAATCTATTGTCCCTCTTTTATTTTTACTTACCTTTCAAGATAGGGGGGATGCTTTGATTTTTCAAGTTTTAAGATGAGGCTCCCTCTGAATCAAGGCTTCTTCAAAATTCTTTCAAGATTCAAATCTCTTTTCTAGGCTTCCTTTGAGTCTAGCTACAACTTATTGACTTCATATTTGGCGAATAGTTTTGGAATATCCCTGCAATCCTCTTCTAGGGAGATCATAAAAGAAAAAGGTTATAATCAAGTGATAATAAAAACTAGACATACTAAGGAAGTCAACAACATTGTAATGAAAGAAAAGAAATGGAATACATATCGTTTGTGAACAACAATGGCTTCCTCTGGACTTTGTATTGATCTAGATATCATTGAGCATTCCTATATTCATTCATTTTATTTAGAGTGTCCATGGATCGAGCTTGATTACCAAGCTTTAGTATTTTCTTTGGAGTTGTCATTATTTATAAACTTGTTAGCAGCATGTTTATCATTAACTACTTTGCTTAGCCATCCTTCTCGTTTTGCTCCTTTCATTATGTACCTACAATATTCATTTACAAGTACCACCAAGAAAAATGTACAAATACAGGAGCAAGATATTAATTTTGTTATTCTAGGGATTCTATGGTATCTTAGAGAGGGAGAATTCCTAAGGTTTTCAAGTACAAACCCTAACCATCTCTAGGGATATGATGTTATACCCTAGGACTCCATTTAATTCCATCAGACTACCTACAAACCTTAGAAATTAAGAGTTGGGGTTTCTTTGAGGGAACAAGCAGATTAGGGTTAGGGTTTCCAAATACCAACTAGGGTTTACAAATCCTAGTTACCACCAATTTTCAACGAGATGAAGACTATAAACCCTAAAATCAAACATGTCACAAAACCCTAAAACAATTCATATTAGACCCTTTATTCTTCTATAGACAAAACAAATGCACGTACCTCATGAATACATACCTTAGTCACCTGGAAGCTGCTACAAGGCCTTCTCCTTGATTTCATTGTCCAAGGTATTTTCATTGTTGCTGTCACGATGTTCCTACTGTTTTCAAGAGTGAAAACCCTAAAGATGACAGTGAAATTCTGCTGTCCAATGATCTTGAGAGTGCCAAACAAGAATATTCTTTCTGATTCTTCTCATGATGACTAGCGTATGTTTCTCTTGACTTTCAATAGTTGACTGCTATTGTTCTTTCAAGTTTGGTATCTGTAGTTCTATCAATCTCAAATTTCCACAAAAGTCCTAGGTCTAGTACCTAGCTCAGACTTTTGAAAAACTTGTTTTCTAAAATAAAACTCCAAACTTCTTTCACAAAGTTTACATTCTTACAATCTTGGTTTTGAATATAAGCACAGAGATAAATTGCTCTTTGGTTAGGGCTTCAGGACAACTTTGACTCGAACTAATATTCCCCTTCAAAATAGTCCTAAACTTCCTCTAAACTACTGTGACAATCTTTTTATACAATGCAACCTATACTCAATTATTTATTTGAATCTTTGGCCTTCAAAAAAAAGAACTCGGCCCTTCATTAAATGCTACAGGATCATGACGATAAGGCTGCCTTAGGAAATCTTTTCGGCTTTCTAGCATAGGTTTGTAGCCTAGATCCCCTTACATACTATGCTAGACAGGATTATTAGTCCATCCGACCTTTTATTTGAATGTACAGGACCTAGACTTGATGCCATGCTTCTGAAGATAAGCTTGCTCGGCATCATTTAGATACTGCTGATATTCGGCCTAGTCCACAGGCCTATTCCCTTTTTCTAGGACTTCGCTCTGCCATTCACTCTTCCACAGGGATGTACATTCCTCTAATCCGCACTTAAATCGTCTCCTAGAAGCCTTAGCATAGGGTTCAGTCAATTCAAAATTTCCGTTGTCCTTTTCAGATATTTCATCCTATACACAAAACCTTTGTCCTCCCAAAGTAGTAACAGGACTTCGGCCTCTATGATAGAGGCCTGATCTTGCCAAAAGATGGTCTTTTCAATCTTGTTTCTTCCTCCAATTACTTCGGGCTTCAAGGAGATTACAAGCCTCCAAACCATAGTGATCTCTTTAGTTGCCAATGTCTTGACCTTAGCTCTAATTCCAAGTTGGAAAACTGATTAGGGAAACATCTTTATTTTAATGTTTTCCTTACATGACATTTACTTGTGATATTTTTCTTCTTTAGTTATTATTATGTTTTTATCATCAAATAAATGCCAGCAACAAAGATCACATGAACACAAGATATAGACTCCATGCCAGGGGAAAACCCCTCAAAATGGGAAAACCCATCAGAACTTCTCTTTTTATCAACTTCAAACGAGACTTCCAAGACAAAAAACACAAACCAAGGCTCTCATCAAGTCGACTAGCCTGCCTTCCATACAACTTACAAGTGAAGTAGATATTCTCCAAGATGAGGTTCTCCTAGCCTTATGGTTTTGCAACCTTCCTTTGTAACCTTGGATCTAAAGCTTCTTGCATACGTAGACTGTCCTAAGAAGATATAACAAAGACTTAATCTTTCAAACTTCACTCCTTCATTTTCGACTCTTCTAGCCTTTTCGCACTTGTAGTCTTGGCCACAAATCAAATCAGAAACTCGCACTTTTTGTACCACAAAGGAGGTCGTAAATTCTCCTTTACATAGTCTTTCCAAGGGGCTTATTGAGCCTATTCTAGGCCGACTAGAGCAGGGTTGGCCAACTTGGTAGATGGAGCCCTCTAGACACTTATAATTACAAAAATTAACATTTCTTTGATTGATATAAAAGCCCAATAGGGTCTTTTACTAATCCGAATGACCATGACTTAAGACAAAGACCTAGAAGCATACAATGGATCCTTGACCTATTGACCAAATGACATAAGCATGAAATCCATGCTTTATAAATATTTTATTTTACAATTTTCTTTCTTCTTTTTACATAAAATACAAATTCATACAAGTACATAAATAATTATCAAGACAGAACCTAGTCACTTTTCCAACAAGAATTTCATAGGGTTGATGACGTCAACCCCAGAAAGCACTTTCAACCATGCAAATTGATAGACTTTGATGTTTTAATGCTTAGCAAGATGGAACAACTTCAAATCAGGTCAACATCCAAGCCCTAGTCAAAAACTCGCACCTTTTGTCTCCCAAAGGAGATCGTAAATTCTCCTTTACATAGTCTTTCCAAGGGGCTTATTGATCCTATTCTAGGCTGACTAGAGCAGGGTTGGCTGACTTGATTGATGGAGCCCTCTAGACACTTATAATAACAAAAATAACATCTCTTTGATTGATATAAAAGCCCAATAGGGTCTTTTACTAATTAGAATGACCATGACTTAAGACAAAGACCTAGAAGCATACAATGGATGCTTGACCTATTGACCAAATGACATAAGCATGAAATCCATGCTTTGTGAATATTTTATTTTACAATTTTCTTTCTTCTTTTTACATAAAATACAAATTCATACAAGTACATAAATAATTATGAAGACAAAACCTAGTCACTTTTCCAACAAGAATTTCCTAGGGTTGATGACGTCAACCCCAGAGAAGCACTTTCAACCATGCAAATTGATAGATTTTAATGTTTTAATGCTTAGAAAGATGGAAAAACTTCAAATCAGCTCAACATCCAAGCCCTAGTCAGAATCTCGCACTTTTTGTATCCCAAAGGAGGTCGTAAATTCTCCTTTACATAGTCTTTCCAAGGGGCTTATTGAGTCTATTCTAGGCCGACTAGAGCAGGGTTGGCCGAATGACTGATGGAGCCTTCTAAACACTTATAATTACAAAAATTAACATTTCTTTGATTGATATAAAAGCCCAATAGGGTCTTTTACATAATTAGAATGACCATGACTTAAGACAAAAACCTAGAAGCATACAATGGATGCTTGACCTATTGACCTAATGACAAGTATGAAACCCATGCTTTATAAATATTTTCCTTTACAATTTTCTTTCTTCTTTTTACATAAAATATAAATTGATACAAGTACATAAATAAGTATGAAGACAAAACCTAGTCACTTTTCCAACAAGAATTTCCTAGGGTTGATGACATCAACCCTAGAGAAGCACTTTCAACCATGCAAATTGATAGATTTTGATGTTTTAATGCTTAGCAAGATGGAACAACTTCAAATCAGCTCAACATCCAAGCCCTAGTCAGAAACTCGCACTTTTTGTATCCCAAAGGAGGTCGTAAATTCTCTTTTACATAGTCTTTCCAAAGGGCTTATTGACCCTATTCTAGGTTGACTAGAGCAGGGTTGGCCGACTTGACTAATGGAGCCCTCTAGACATTTATAATTACAAAATAACATTTCTTTGATTGATATAAAAGCCCAATAGGGGCTTTTACATAATTAGAATGACCATGACTTAAGACAAAGACCTAGAAGCATACAATGGATGCTTGACCTATTGACCAAATGACATAAGCATGAAACCCATGCTTTATAAATATTTTCTTTTACAATTTTCTTTCTTCTTTTTACATAAAATACAAATTGATACAAGTACATAAAGAATTATGAAGACGGAACCTAGTCACTTTTCTAACAAGAATTTCCTAGGGTTGATGACGTCAACCCCAGAGAAGCACTTTCAACCATGCAAATTAATAGATTTTGATGTTTTAATGCTTAGCAGGATGGAGCAACTTCAAATCAGCTCAACATCCAAGCCCTAGTCAAAAACTCACACTTTTTGTATCCCAAAGGAGGTCATAAATTCTCCTTTACATAGTCTTTCCAAGGGGCTTATTGAGCCTATTCTAGGCCGACTAGAGCAGGGTTGGCCGACTTGACTGATGGAGCCCTCTAGACACTTCTAATTACAAAAATTAACATTTCTTTGATTGATATAAAAGCCCAATAGGGTCTTTTACATAATTAGAATGACCATGACTTAAGACAAAGACCTAAAAGCATACAATGGATGCTTGACCTATCGACCAAATGACATAAGCATGAAATCCATGCTTTATAAATATTTACTTTTACAATTTTCTTTCTTCTTTTTACATAAAATACAAATTGATACAAGTACATAAATAATTATGAAGACAAAACCTAGTCACTTTTCCAATAAGAATTTCCTAGGGTTGATGACGTCAACCCTAGAGAAGCACTTTCAACCATGCAAATTGATAGATTTTGATGTTTTAATGCTTAGCAAGATGGAACAACTTCAAATCAACTCAACATCCAAGCCCTAGTCAGAAACACACACTTTTTGTATCCCAAAGGAGGTCGTAAATGCTCCTTTACATAGTCTTTCCAAGGGGCTTATTGAGCCTATTCTAGGCCGACTAGAGAAGGGTTGGCTGAATTCACTAATGGAGTCCTCTAGACACTTATAATTACAAAAATAACATTTCTTTGATTGATATAAAACCCCAATAGGGTTTTTTACATAATTAGAATGACCATGACTTAAGACAAAGACCTAGAAGCATACAATGGATGCTTGACCCATGCTTTATAGATATTTTCTTTTACAATTTTCTTTCTTCTTTCTACATAAAATACAAATTGATACAAGTACATAAATAGTTATGAAGAGCGAACCTAGTCACTTTTCCAACAAGAATTTCCAAGGGTTGATGACGTCAACACCAGAGAAGCACTTTCAACCATGCAAATTGATAGATTTTGATGTTTTAATGCTTAGAAAGATGGAACAACTTCAAATCAGCTCAACATCCAAGCCCTAGTTGAATTCGACCTAAAACCCTAACCCTAGCAACTTGCCTTAAAGGGTTGAAATTTTAGGAGAAAGAAAGAAAGAATTCTTTATGAGTTTTTCATGTATCAATTAGTTTAGCTTATTTTATGTTTTCAGACGACCTTAGGTACTCACTGCCTCAAAATCTAGCAGGTCTTGTGAAATGACTCACAAGACAAAAAACAGACTAAGACAACAATGAGTTGGATGTCATTGTCACCTCAACACTCCATGTCCTGCTATTTAGTGGAATTTCACCGCATGGGAGGCTTCCCAGTATAGGTCACCGAAATGGTATTCTATTTCTAGGTCAACTGGATCAAAGGTGACACTTTCATAGGCTTAAACAATATACTCATCTAGGAACAAGGTTCAATTCTTAGTGATAGGGAATAACATACGTATGAAAGGGTCTATAAAGAGACTTACAACCTAGGATTTTCAAGGTATGATTCAACAATGGCAAATTTAGGCATACAACATGGTATTTAAAACCGGAATTGGTGACCGAACCACTCCACCTATCAAACCAGTTTTTGAACCAAAACCAGAAAAACCAGACTGGTTAGATCTCAATGAATCAACCTTTAAAAAAACTACAGGAAATAAATAATTTTAAATGAAAAACTATTTTAAAGATTTAAAACCATGATTCCAAGCCAATAGAGACAAAATATGCAAAGTTTTCTCATCTATATACCATGTAAAGGTGATTCTATCAAAATGGTACCGATTGCAATCCATATCAGCAACAAAATACACAATCAATGAGGCTCTAAATGGCCTCTAGATTCCAAAAAAAATGCTACAAGCTATGGGGCCATTGGCCTACTACAAGTCTACATATTAGTGATCAACATGGTCATTTCTCATCATGATCAAACTCATCACCACTACTAGACATGGGATCATCAACCTCCCAGACTCCTTTGCAACCTTAATACTAGTAGTAGTAGCAGCAACAAAACTAGACATCAAAACTATAAATCATCGATCAAAGTGATCACTCATAAAACTCATCATTGATTCAACACCATTAAAAATGGGATCATCAACAAGAGCTACATAAACATCATCTAGCTCAAAATCTTTAGATTTGGGTTGCTCAACTTTATAATATGGTACAAATAGAAGAATTTTAACATGCCTAACCAATGATTTTGGTTTGAGTGAAGGATTCATCTTGTCAACCTTATAATATGGTAGAAAAAACTTAGCATGCCTCACTAATTATTTTCCTTCTAGTGAACGGTGCATTTTTGTTAAGGCCATTGTAGAGGAGTTCAACAATCAATACCACCAACATCAAAGGAGTTCAACAATCAATGCCATCGACATCAAGGTACTTAAAGGGCTTCATGCTCTTGATCAAATGCCAACCTCATACCCCCACGCATGACATAATCAAATGAAAACATTACAATCCCCCAAATCCAAAAATCCTAAGAACTGTTAAGTCTACTAGATTTTGAGTGAGATCTAAAATTCTAGTTTCTCCATATGGAATCCAATGAGGTCAAAACCACTCTCAAGCATCTTGTGTCATTACATGTTAATGTTAAAAATTTAAGTAAAATGATGAAAATGAAAGATAAAGGAACTTATCTTTACTTTTACTTTAAGAATTTAACATTACCATTGATTGTTAGCATTGTTAGGGTTGAGATGTGTGAGACAAATGAGGGGAAGCATGCTTTTAAAGGCTTGGAGGGGTTGTTTTTTGAGGGAAACATCCCCTAGCTTCCCTCAAAACCGCTCACAAACACTAAAAAACAAGTTATGTGGGGGCTTCGGCCAAGTTGGTAATGAACCAGCCAATTTATGATGGAACCAATTGGTTTATGGAAAAACTGGTCAGTTTCATCATAAATTGGTTGATTTATGGCTAGTTTATAGAAAAACCTAGCCCGCCAAGAGCTCTACCCCGATTTTTCAATCGGTTTATCCCCGCTAGTTAATGAACTAGCCGAATTGACTAATTTCCGGTTCGAACCAACCAGTTTTGAATACTATGGTGTACAAGCAGGGAAAAGGTATGCTTGAGAGATATGATCAACAATAAGAGCAACAAACCTTGAAATGACCCTAAGTTGAAGCTTTAATACAGAATTAGTGTTTTCAGGCCCTAAAATTATCTAGGGTTGATGACGTCAGCCTCAAAGAAGCACTTTCAAGCATGCATATTGCTAGATTTTAACGTTTTAAGGCTTATCAAGGTGGAACAACTTCAAATCAGCTCAATGACCAAGCCCTTGTTGAATTCGTCCTGAAACCATAATGCTAGAAACTCACCTTAAAGGGCCAAAATTTTAGGAGAGAGAAAAAAGGATAAATTTTATGAGTTTTGATCACCAAAATAAACATTAGTGCCTTTTATCTACCTAGGTGATGGATTCTTAGGTATTTTGACCCTAATATATCAAACCCTTGAAAGGAGTAAGGGGGAAAACCCTATGTTTTCACTTGCTAACCCTAACTATCACCTTATGAGGAGATAAGTTTACTAGAGAAAAGCTCTCTGGGAGGTTTTCTAGGGAAGTTTAAGGATATAAATTAGAGCATGCAAAATTTACCAAACATTTCATATAAATATAAGCATTTAGACATGGAACATAAAAACCCTAGCAATATTCATTACATGCAATACTCATTAAATATATTAAACAAAAAGTACTCAATATATCCAAGGACAAGCCTATTTTATCCCAAATAGGTGTCTCCACAACAACCACTAGTCTCCAATAGCCAAAAATCCACATAAGATCACATCTCCACAAAGTAGCGAAGTACAAATACCTAGGCCAAGTTCTCTAAGAGAGGTTGAGTTTCCACAAGTGATGATGAATAAAATGGAGGAGGTGTTAGTCTATTTATGTGAGGTCTACTTCTTCTAATTTCTAACTAAAATCCCCTACACAAGTTTGATTTTTTAGTGGAAAAAAGTATAATTTTGGTTACAAGCCAACCCCACTAGCTTTACAACAAAATATGCCAAGATAAGCCCACACGTGTGAGTCGTAGAACTAAAGAGGTGAAGATGTCATGCCCTTTTAGGGCTCCAAATGTTCCATCAAGGCAAATATGAAATTAAAGATGTCTCCAAGCACCATGATCATCCTCCACTTGAGGAAAATCCCCAAATCTAGCATCAAAGCTCCAAGGGTCCAAAATCCAGTTGTGGGTGCCACATATCATATCCATGGGTGTCAAGTGAAAAATGTGGGGCCTCCTCTCTCCAACGTTAGGGCTCCATTAGGTGCAACAAGCCTTCCTCAATCATCCTAAGGATGACCATCCTCATCTGGGCCCTAGATCATGGCATGCCCATTAAGTGGTTAAGGATAACCTGGGGGCATGGTGGGTCTGTTACCCACCACTTCGTGGGTGATATCCCCACGAGAAATTTTTATCCATGATGAGCCTCAGCCAGCAGCCTCTTGACGCCTCCTACTAGCTCGTTGTGTGATTTCTCTGCCACATGAGCCAGCCATGTGGTCCCTCACCCACCTGTTATGATCATATGTTTGAAGGTGGGCCTCTTGAATCTAAAGGTATGTCTTGTCATTTGGTAATTGAGTATTGGGTTTACTTATCATGGATACTTTTGGGTATGGATTGATGGGGGGATTTGGCAGAAGAGTGGGCTTATTTTGTGCTCCTATCCCCTTGCTCTCTTTTGGTTGCTACCCTTGTATCTTAGTCCTGTGGGATCTCCTTTATTGACCATATCACATATCACTCCCTTTCCACTGTTATGAATATAATTCAAACAAAATAAATAAATATAAATAATATAAATACTAAGTGATCAAGTAGTGATTATGTTAAGAAGTCATTCGTTAAGTGAAAGGGCATGTCTAAAAGACATGCTCGGTCACGAAAGGACACCTGCTTAGGTATATATACGGGTCCTCATTGTAACATTCATCACTTATACATTTATATATATAATAAGTTATTATTATTAAATACCTCGTGTATTTTTACATTCAAGTCTACAAGCTATCAGTTAATATGCTTCAGTGGTATCGAAGCCATGGCGCACAATATAATCATGCGAGACTTTGAACGTAGTTCACCGCACAATATTCCATTACGTTTACATCCTGAATGCGTTGAGCAGTTTAGTAAAATTCAAGAAGCATTTCAACGTTTAGAAAAATCATAAGCAGAAGTTAAAGCATGTCAAAGGGAAATCGACAATAAGGAAGATGATATCGACAATGAAGAAATGAAACAAGATCAAGATAAGGACGATCTTGAGAAACAAGAAGATGAACAGATATCAGAATCAGAAGAAGCGAATGTTTTGAAGAATGAACTTCTATCTTATGACCGCAATGAAAAGTCACAAAAACTATGATTGATGATCAAAATGATTACTTAGATATCGATGGGAACTTCTGGTTATCATCTGAGGAGGAGGTACAAAGAAAGGAACTTGAGGAAGCTGAAAATGTAAGCCAGGGAAGAACAATTCTGTTGTGGGATCCAATTGGTGGAAAGGTTTCATTTTCTACTGAAGATAATATTCATCAAGTAGATGCATCTTCCCGCAAAGGAAATTTCCAAAAGTTCCATGTAGCTCAAAAAGAAAGCTCTTTGAGCATCACAAAGTCAAGATATTTTGTTGTACCTTCAATAAACTCCACAAGTAATGTAACCAATATAAGACGTGAATCTCACAGTGGCTCTTCTATTAGTGCTAAGACTATTATTAGTAGCCCTTTGTAAAGCAACTGAAACAGGAATCTAGGAAGCACACTAAGAAATGGATTCATGCATTAGAAGAAAAGTATGATGTAGAAAGAGACCCTGTAGACAGATTACCAGATTGGGAGGCTAATAGTGATGATAACAGTCCATGTCCTCCAAGGGAATATGATGGTTGTGATTGTCACTTATTAGAATTAAAACGCATTTATAGAATGAATATGATTGCAAAACTTGACAAAAAAGCAGACAAAATGCCCAGCAGCTGCAAGGTTGCAGGGGGCTTGAAAATTCCTTGTTCCTGTACCTCATGATTCAAGTCTGGTTCTAATGGGAAAAATGGATTTTTAGAAAGGAATTTACGCCAACCAGCTCATACGAAGGACAACAGTGATAGTTATTTATACCGTCCAACTGTACAGGAATATTCATACAATATGTTGAATAGGAGCTTAGTGAAGCTTGCAGAACCCTTGACAATGGACCGCAACAATGCCTTTTACTTGCCCACTGCGAAAGACATCAACGCCTATAAATGCCATATTTATGTAGAAATTGGGGGCAACAACAAGCAACCAACTACTCCCGTTACAACGTTTTTTTCGCCTTTCCATACGTAGGGAATCCAACATTCGCCTGACGAATGGAGGAGATTGGTGTCACTGAATTCAACCACGATATAGTGTTTTCTTTCGCCTCTCCATGCGTAGGGAATCCAACCTTCGCTTAACGAATAGAGGAGATTGGCGTCACTAAATTCAACCACGGCATAAACCGTCGTGTAAGCCGCCTCCACTGCACCCCGTGCTGTTCACTAGTACATCCATCTATAAAAAGCCGCTGGGAAAAATTTGCAAACAAGCATTCGACTGATAAAAAAAATGTCATCAAAGTGTCATATCCAAAACTTCTGGATAGACTATGTCATCATTCGGGACGTGTGCAGACGAATACAAGGTATATATGAAGACATCTTACCATCGAAACACCTTCCTTCTTTCCATCCGTCAAGTTCAGCCTACTGCAAAATTTGTTTTCTGCGTTGTTGCTCCCCAGTGTTGGAATTCTGTTCTAGTGTTAGAATTTTATCCTCCATATTGAAATTAGATGTTAGAAATTAGAACCACCGATTGGCTTGATTCATAACATGGTCAATCAACATGCTCCCAAACGACAAGTCTCCGCATGGCGTTTCGGACAGGATTTCGGGAGCATTGGATTCAAATTTTAATCTTAATTTATATAGTTATAATATATGACTATTTTGTATTATATATATATTATATATATATATATTATATATATATATATTATATATATATTATAACCAAATTAAAAATTAAATTAAAATAAAAAAAGACAACAACTATAATTAAAAAAAAAAAACTATATTAAAAAATTATTATTATTAAAAAAACAATTATTATTATTTAAAAAAAAAATAAAAATTAAAAAAAATCAATAACCTTGGACTCAAATTAGAGTTACCAGTGAATCATAAAAGATGAGCTACCAATGACCAGTCAAATGAAGAAATTATTAGCAGTCAAGTGAAAAGAAGACATTCATGGCAGATAAGAGATCAAGTCCTTTCATCAACAAGCTTTGAGGACAAAGCTTCTGAAGGAAGGGGCTATGTTATGAATATAAATTCATAACAAAATAAATAAATATAAATAATATAAATACTAAGTAATCAAGTAGTGATTATGTTAAGAAGTCATTAGTTAAGTGAAAAAGCATGTCTAAAAGACATGTGTGGTCACGAAAGGACACCTGTTTAGGTATATATATGCGGGTCCTCATTGTAACATTAATCACTTATACATTTATATATATAATAAATTATTATTATTAAATACCTTGTGTATTTTTACATTCAAGTCTAATAGCTATCAATTTTTATGCTTCATCCACTCACTATACCCCCATTCATCTTTTCTCCCACTTGGGTCCACATTTTTATTCTGGGTCCACATAGGGTTAGCCTACCTATCCCCTTGACCCCACCTTGGGTCAAGCCTAGAATGATGCCTCGAAGGTTGAAGCAATTAAAAGAAAATTTGAAAAGCATAAATGGCCACATTTAATAGGAAATTGTACCACAAAATGCAAAATATGGCTAGGACAAAAATAATTAGCACATGGGCAAAAGCCATTACATGAGCTCTACCTCAATCATTGGCCATCACCCTAGTTCCATAGGCCCTAGATGAGCCTCCTCTATCATTAAGGAACCCATGATTATCCCAACTCCTGGAGGGTAATAAACCGCCCTACCTAAAAGGGGGTAATCACTGCTATATCTTGTACATCATGCTCTTGTCCTTTGAGCCCCGAGCAGTTAATTAAAGAAAAATCATAAAAGGAAAAAGGTATATGAAGAAGGGTGGAAAAATCAAGGTCAGGGCACCTCATGTACCACGATTTCTCCCTTCTACACATTACATACCCAAGTGTGGGTTTCCCCTTATCTAGCTACCCCTATGCCCCATTATGTGGCCCAAGATTGCCCCTCTCATTCCCTATTCCATTGCACTTATTTGTCACTTGCTACCCCCATTAGAAGGATGTACCTTGGACATACTATCATTTTAAGTGTTGAAACCACCTAATAAGGTACTTGGCTAACCCCCTTTGGAGCTTGGAGACACTACCACATGCCAAAGCCCACTACGGAAGAGCATGTCATTATGAAGTGCCCACTTTGTTATCCATGATTTGTAAGCTCTTTTACCCAATTATTTTAATGATTGGTTGTACTGGAAGCCTAGGGGACACATTGGATCTTACGTAGGATTACAAGTGGTTTCCATTTGAGTTTGGTCTCCCTATATGGTATCCTAACCCCCATAAGTCTACATTGGCACATGTAGGGTGTGCATAGAGAGCCATGGGCCTCCACAACAATAGATAGCACTCCACAGATCTTCATGGATGCTCAAAGACTACTAGCGATCCACTTTTGGGATGATGATGATACTCTTGCTACATTATGCCCAGCAAGCCCCCACAAGAGCCCCACACTCTTGATAGGTGTCACAAGACTTGTACGATGTCATGGCAGCATTCATTCCACCATGTGGACCCTTGCAGAGGATCTTCGATTCATATGGAGACCCATGGTGTCATCTATGTGCGGTCATACCCAATGGGAGCACCACAGGTCTATTACTTGGAGAACAAGGGACCACCCCCTTGTCCATCATATTCTGAGGAATTTCCTGTGACATGCACATGTTATTATTTGGCTCCTTGTGAAGCTTATCTTTACACATAAGAGCTAGTTTGGTGGGCTTGTCACCAATAGGGGTTTTATTTGCACATTATTTTATCATTAGGGGCTAATGTAGGCCCATAGGCTAATTCGAACTCCTTAAGAGGCTATATATTGATGTTAGATACACTCATTTGTATCATCAATTGACTTGGGACCTCCCTAATCATAGAGAATTTTCGCACTTTTTCCTTGGTGGATATTTTTGGAGATGGATGAATTTTGATGTATAGATTTGGGTTATTTCTCTTGTCTTGGAGCTTTATTGAGCAAATGAAATGCTGGTTGGATATACTCTATAACATTGTAAGTAAATTTTGATGCTATTATTCTTGTTGGTGCATAGTGCTAAAATTAGGGCTAGTTGTTGTATTCTCGAAATGTGGAATTGAGAATGTTTTAGCTAATTTAATGTATAGACAAATGTTATATGAATGAAATGTCCTGGAGATTTATTTATCTCGAGAAGCTTGCATCATTTTCTTTGAAGTATAAATGCTTGAAGGTCACTTTCCTTTTCTTTCTCTCAACATTGGACGATGTTGACTTTTTGGGCCTCCTTGATCAAGAAACCAAGTTTTTACTCATCATTATCCTTGACTCCATATCCCCAAGTGAACTAGGCACTGATCCCTCAAAAAGAGTGATCATTTCAACACTCTTTTAACCATTTTCCCTTTTTTCCCGAAGTCTAGCCCCATTAGGTCACCTAGGGTATCAATTTCCTAGGAATTGACCCAAGGAAAAACTTTGATCTCTTATAGGCTACTGTGATGGTGGGTCCCCTCCCTCTCCTTCAAATTTGAGGCAATTCTAATGGTGGAATCTCCAGGAATCTCAAGCCCTAGCTCTAGGATCGAATTGTGCCTAGGCATCCCCAAGGCTAGACCTCAATAGGATCAATTCAACCTTTTGAAGCAAGTATTATTGTTTGGTCCTTGCCCTCACCTTGTCCAAGATAGGAATGTCATTGGTTGCTACATTCCATCCCCGAAGCTGGGTTGGGTCCACTTGGCCCCGTGTGGTCCCACATCTCAGTAAAGATTATTGTCAAGGGCCATTTGGAAATCCATGTTTCCCAAGGATTATAGGGATTGAGAAACTTGTTCATAGGCCTATCCTTTCTCCCTCAACCCTCCAATCCTCACCCCTTATGCCTGGTGGACAAAGTCCCTTGCTTAAAGAGCAAGCAAGCTCCATGCTTCACTCTATCCTTGGGAAAGGGTTTTCAAGGTCACTTCTCACCTATTCATTGACATATACTTTACAACTGATCCCTACACTACCGAGACTCCTCCCATCGGTGAAAGTCCGTAAAAAGCAAGGAGACTTAGCTGTGGTGAGTCGGTGACAGTGGGCTAAGCCTCCACCGTTGCCCTTAACCCAGAGGTTGCCATCTTAGGAACCCCCTTGGGTCCCCTGCTGGTTTGAGTGGTAACATTTCTGGCGCCATTGTCAGGGACACGAAGCGCGTGTTTTGTTCCCCATACGACATATTGACATATCATTATTGGCGACCCACTGGAAGAACGAAGCCCTATTTCTTCTTTGAGCATTAAAGTTAATGCTTGTAGGGTGAAGCAAGCATCTATTAAGGCACCTCAATTCACCTTGGCGACTCCATTATAATCTTAACATGCAAAATCATAGAAGATGGAGATTTCTCTTGGTATTATATTTGAAAAGCTCAATAAACAAGAGATTCAAGAGGTGCAAAGGAAAGTGGTGGAACATGCAGAATCCTTTCAAGATATGTTGGAGAGCTTGGATATGGAAATCATGTTCAGGTTCTATAGGTCACAAGAAGTATAACTTGACATAATAAAGTGTGCTTGTGAAGAGGATCCTAGTCGTCTCTATGACCTTACTCACATAACCTTGGCTGTGAATATTCTGGATAACCTCATCAATAACAATAGGAATACCTCCTCTAAGGATGATGAAGAGTTGGACCCCACCATCTTCCAAATCACGCAAGAAAGAATGGATGAATATAGTAGGTCATGCAGGGAGGTAGTAAGGGAATATAATTCCAATGAAATCTTCTCCTGCTTATATGATGAAGAAGTGAAGCTTCATAAGATGACTTGTGAATATATAGAGAACCCTACTAATGTTCTCCTCCTAGAAGCATACTACCAGAATCATGTACAAATACCTTAGCCATTGTTCTTCAAGAGAAGAGAGAAGAAGAGAGGTCCCTCTTGTCAACCAACCAAGATGATGATGACCTCAAGGACCTCAGTGATGAGCAGGGAGATGAGTCCTCATAAGGACTACAAGGCGGGCAAGATGATTTTGAGGACACCTGTGTTGGGAAGGATGGATTTATTGAGACCAACCCTACCTTTCTCAAGGATATTACCCCTGATGAATCCTCTTTTGAAAGCCTTGAGAGAGATGACTCCATTAGCCCCTTGAAAAATGACATTTAAGATTATTTCCACACTAAAAGGGAGAAATGGGAAATTGTTGGTCCTTAATTTGATTGTGCTCCCATTTATGACACCAGCAAGGAGAATGAGGATGAGATTGGTCTTCCCTTCCCCTCAGGCACTATTTATGATGACATACCCATTGATAGCCTTGGGAAGGAGAATTGTTACTTTCCCTTGCATAAAGGACATATTTTGATGGAACTGATTGACTCTCCTTTTAATGAAAGCCCAATCTTTAACTCTCCTTTTAATGAAGGCCCAATCTTTAATATTTATAATGAGGAAAGCAATGAGGCTCTTACCAACCCACCTTATGATTATGTATTCAAATCACTTGAGCTTTTAGGTTGTGGGGAAGGAAAGCCTGTTGAATATGACACTTCACCCTCTCCTTTGCATTTCCCTCTTGTTCATCACCTTGAGTCTTTCTCAAGTACGTCCCTCATCCCTTTTGGTATCACCTCGAGTGACCATGCCCCTTTTCCCTTTTCTTAATATGGTGTCAAGGAGGAACCCTTCATTGAATATACCGTATCCCCTTTGATCCATCCTCAGGCTTATGATCACTCTGCGTCCTCCTCTCCTTGTGATCATCACATTGAGAGACCTACCTGTTGCATTCCTTCTTTCTCTCACCCTTCGTTCACCTCTCATCACAGCCATCTGACATCCTCAAAGCATAGTATTGCAAGCAATGATTGCGATGAGGAGTTCTTGAAGGGGAGCCCTGGACCTCCAGAATGACCAATTTTCTTTCTCCAAGGACATCCCTCTACCTTGAAAGGAGATCACATTTTCCCGCCTCCCACCCGTCTCATCCACCATGTGACTATGTCCACATTCGATTTGGGGGTTGCTACATGAGTAATCATACTGGCAAGCATATGTATATTGATGTGATGATAAGTTGGTTGCACTAGCTTTATGATTACACTTAGTATTAACATCACCATATACATGTTAGAGTAGAATGCATTGCATGATCATTTTTGCAATAGAACTAACTGCATATGATGTTTCTCATGGTAGATTAGATTGCATGTACATAAAAAAAGAAAAAAAAAATGTATATTTTATTTCTTGTTGGTTTATGGGCTAACATTAAGCATGGGTGATCATAAGACAATGTGAAAAACATGTCACCCATGGCTTTGATCTTTAACATGTGCAGATAATAGGTCTACGGTGAACAAGAGATTGTTGGAGTTCTCGTGACCTCCCATTCGAGCAGCGTCGTCCACTTCTTCGAGAGATCATGTCCCAGTTGGAGCCAGATGTTACCCACCACTTCGTGGGTGATAACCCCAGGAGAATTTTTTCTCCATGATGAGCCTCACTCGGCAGCCAACAGCCCCCTGATGCCTCCTACTAGCTCATTGTGCCTTTTCTCTGCCGCCCGAGTCAGCCATGTGGTCCCTCACCCACCTGTATTGATTGTACATTTGAAGGTGGGCCTATGTCTTGTCATTTGGTAATTGAGTATTGGGTTTACTTATCATGGATACTTCTGGGTATGGATTGATGGGGGGGATTTCACGAAAAGAGTGGGCTTAGTTTGTGCTCATGTCCCCTTGATCTCTTTTGGTTGTTACCCTTGGATCTTAGTCCCGTGGGATCTCCTTTATTGACCATTTGGTTCTAGGGTGGTACTACTTGGAAAAGCCCGATTTTGGGTGCGTGGTCCCGCTCCTTTATCCGCACATATCACTCCCTTTCCACTCACTATACCCCCATTCATCTTTTCTCTCGCCTAGGTCAACATTCTCGTTCTGGGTCCACATAGGGCTAGCCTCCCTATCCCTTTGCCCCCACCTTGGGTCAGGCCTAGAATGATGCCCCAGAGGTAGAAGCAATTAAATCAAAAAATGAAAAGCATAAATGGCCACATTTAACATGAAATTGTACCACAAAATGCAAAAGATGGCCGGGACAAAAATAATTAGAACGTGGGCAAAATCCATTTCATAAGATATACCCCAATCATTGGCCATCACCCTAGTTCCATAGGCCCTAGATGAGCCTCTTCTATCATTCAAGAACCCATGATTGTCCCAACCCTTGGAGGGCAATAAACCTCCCTACCTAAAAGGGGGTAATAACTATTATATCTTGCACATCATGCTCTTGTCCTTTGAGCCCTGAGTAGTTAATTAAAGAAAACTCATAAAAGGATAAAACTATATGAAGAAGGGTGGAAAAATCAAGGCCGGGGCACCCTCATGTACCACGATTGTTCCCTCCTACACATTACATACCCAAGTGTGGGCTTCACCTCATCTAGCTACCCCTATGCCCCACTATGTGGCCTAGGATTGCCCCTCTCATTCCCTATTCCATTCCACTTATTTGTCACTTGCAACCCCCATTAAAAGGATGTACCTTGGACATACTATTCCCTTTAAGGGCTAAAACCGCCTAATAAGGTACTTGGCTAATCCCCTTTGGAGCTTGGAGACACTAGCACATGCCAACGCCCATTACGGAAGGGCATGCCATTATGAAGTGCCCACTTTGTTATCCACGATTTGTAAGCTCTTTTACGCGATTATTTTAATGACTGGTTGTATTGGAAACCTAGGGAACGCATTGGATCTTATGCAGGATTACAGGTGGTTTCCATTTGGGTTTGCTCTCCCTATATGGGATCCTAACCCCCAAAGGTCTACATTGGCACATGTAGGGTGTGCATAGAGAGCCATGGGCCTCCATAGTAGCAGATAGCACTCTACAGATCTTCATGGATGCTCAGAGACTAATAGCGATCCACTTTTGGGATGATGATGATATTCTTGCTACATTATGTCTTGCAGGCCCCCACAGGAGCCCCACACTCTTGACAAGTGTCCCAAGACTTGTAAAATGTCATGGAAGCATTTATTCTAGCACGTGGACCCTTGCAGAGGATCTCTAATTCATATGGAGACCCATGGGATGATCTATGTGCTCTCATACCCAATGGGAGCACCACAGATCTACTACTTGGAGAACAAGGGGCCATCCCCTTGTCCATCATATTTTGAGGAATTTATTCCTCAATATGGCACTTCAAGATATTATTGAGCCTTTAAAGGGCACTGCAACATGCACATGTTATTATTTAGCCCCTTGTGAGGCTTATTTTTACACTTATGAGCTAGTTTGGTGGGCTTGTCACACATAGGGGTTTTATTTGCACATTATATTATCATTAAGGGCTAATGTAGGCCCATAGGCTAATTAAACCCCTTAGGATGCTATATATTGATGTTAGCTATGCTCAATTGTATCATCACTTGACTTGGGATCTCTCTAATCATAGAGAATTTTTGCACTTTTTCCTTGGTGGATATTTTTGGAGATGTATGGATTTGGGCTATTTCTCTTGTCTTGGAGCTTTATTGAGCAAAAAAAATGCTGGTTGGATATAATCTATAATGTTCTTAGTAAATTTTGATGCTATTATTCTTGTTGCTGCATACTACTAAAATTAGGGCTAGTTGTTGCATTGTCGAAATGTGGAATTGAGCATGTTTTAGCTAATTTAATGTATGAGCTAATGTTATATGAATGAAATGTCCTAGAGATTTATTTATCTCAAGAAGATTTCATCATTTTCTTTGAAGTATAAATGCTTGAAGGTCACTTTTCTTTTCTTTCTCTCAACAATCGAGGAAGTTGACTTTGTGGGCCTCCTTGATCAAGAAACCAAGTTCTTACCCATCATTATCCTTGATTCCATATCCTCAAGTGAACTAGGCATTGATCCCTCAAAAAGGGTGATCATTTCAACCCTCTTTTAACCATTTTCCCCAAGTCTAGTCCCATTAAGTCACCTAGGGCATCAATTTCTTGGGAATTGACCTAAGGAAAAAATTCGATCTCCCTACTGTGTTGGTGGGTCCCCTCCCTCTCCTCCAAATTTGAGGCAATTCTAACAGTGGAATCTCCGGGAATCTCAAGCCCTAGCTTTAGGATTGAATTGTGTCTAGGCATCCCTAAGGCTAGACCTCAATAGGATCAATTCAACCTTGTGAAGCAAGTATTCTTGTTTGGTCCTTTGCCCTCACCTTGTCCAGGATAGGAACATCATTGGTTGCTACATTCCATCCTTGAACCTGGGCTAGGTCCACTTGGCCCTGTGTGGTCCCACTTCTCAATAAAGATTATTGTCAAGGACCATTTGGAAATCCAAGTTTCCCAAGGATTATAGGGATTGGGAAACTTGTTCATAAGCCTATCCTTTCTCCCTCAACCCTCCAATCCTCACCCCTTATCCCTGGTGGACCAAGTCCCTTGCTTAAAGAGCAAGCAAGCTCCATTATTCACTCCATCCTTGGGAAAGGGTTTTAAGGGTCACTTCTCACCTATTCATTGACATATACTTTACAAGTGATCCTTACAGTATTGGGACTCCTCCCATCGGTGAAAGTCCGTAAAAAGTAGGGACACTTAGCTGTGGTGCAAGTGGGCTAAGCCTCCACCGTTGCCCTTAACCTAGTAGTTGCCCTCTTAAGAACCCCTTTGTGTCCCCTGCTGGTTTGAGTGGTAACAAGGTCCACTGGTACATCATCAAGAATCTTCATTGCTAGGCAAGAGAAACCCATCATTCTGGCTTCTAGGGGTGTTGTATGTTGCATATCAACTGCTCAAGGCATCAAAAGGTCCAATGCCCTGCCAATAGTGGGCAACGTCACATCTGCTAAGCCATCATGCTCTCCAGAATGTAGTGAATGGCTTGGGCATCATGTAGTGTAGGGTGCCCTCAAGGCCTCTACTGCTCTGGACCACCTGGCAAAACCAACTCAAACTCAAGTAAAAGCAACTATGCATTAAAGACTATGATCATAAATGCATCTAAGTGGACCATACGTATGTGTTGAGGGCATATTAATACTTTAAACTGAGATCACCTCTAAATATCTAACTAGACCAAGTCCCATAAAGGTATTCCCTACCTTTGTAGGGGTGGCTAAGTAGTTAACCCTATTAGTCGCTTCTAGCTCCCAAGCAGAGGTGGCATATCCAAAGTTAACCTTTTGATCAATAGGTGTTGGTGTAAGTGGTAATGGAGGGGAAAGACTTCATAGCCAAGTGCCATGGTAAAGGGACTAGCTAATGGGAGTCCACGTCCTAAGTGTATAGATGTAATGGAGGGAGCAATAGTGGATGCATGAGTTACCCTGCTCAGGCTACTTTTCCATCCCTCTGGTGTGCCTTTTACTTCTTTTTGATAATGCTTTGTATTTTGGTGCATAGCTCAAGGATCAAAGCTTGGTCTTTATGATATAACATTTAACTTACCCTTTAAGACGAGGCAGTTTATCACTCATCGAGGTTGGGACATGCAAGGGTTACTTTCATGAGATGGAGCATCAAGTGCTCAAGAAATGGCTAGTGAGGGTGGAGCTCATGCTAGACTTTTTCCCCATGCTAAATTATGTCACGGTCATCTTTTGCATTTTTATTTTATTTTCTTTCATTGTGTCCATGTCACGTTTTTCCATTCTTTTAGCTGCATCAACCTCCATATCAATGTTTTTTGGCCTTACTCAAGGATGTGGGTAAGAGGCTGCCAAATCCGAATGAGCCAATGACAATTGAACCCTAAGAATGGAGATGGTATCAAGGGATTATAGTGTGACATGGAAAGTGTTAAGTATGGTAAAAGGGAAAATAAATCTCATCCAAGTTTTCCAAGTAGTTCCCTTCCTATAACCATAAGGCCTTAGAGGAGGTCCCACTGGACTAGGGCTAAAGATTAACTCCCCCGGTAAGGTGTGAACAAATTTACAGTCAAGATTGGTCAATCATCTAAAATACCCCTTTATCCATATTGAATGCCCAAAACATTAAGTAAAACACCTAATTGCAAAATGATCAAAGTTTCCATTGAGTGGTAGTCCACCTTCATCCAAGAGAAATGTCGGATGGTGAGAGGTGTAATGACTGGTGCAGATCGTGGAGGAGATAGTTTATCATCATCATCATCAAGCAAATGTGTAGAGCTACTAGTTGGTTGCCTATCCAAACAAGAGAAAAATATTTCTCCTAGGGGATTACCCATTTTGGTGAGTAACAATACTCTTGTAGGTAATTATTGATGATAATACATTTTTTATGTCCCATTGACTAGCCTTTTTGGTTATTTGTTGTACATTAATATATTCATCTTATCTTAATTTATTTCACATTTGGAATGCCACTAGTTAAATAGTAAAATATTACTTTATACAGCTAGAACGCATAGCAATGCCTTGAAGAGAACAGTTTGGGGTTTTAGATGAATTTGACCACAAGGAACTTGGTTTCAACAAAGACAAGTTATGGCATCAAAAGTGTGTATTTGAATCACCTAATCAAATGTTCTTACGCCGAGAGGCGCTCTACAACCCAATACATGATGGAGATGTTGTCACGTAATGTTACATTAAAAATATATATATGTGTGTGTGTGTGTGTGTGTGTGTGTGTGTGTGTGTCAGCTAATATATGTATCTGTGAGAGATGTTGTGCATAACGTTACTTTAAAAATCAATGTCGTCCATAAATAAAATACTTCTATTTTCACCTTTATTTTATGTCAAACTTTATATAGTGAGAAAAAGTAATTGAAATTTAAAAAATAATAATAATAATTACTTTTTAGTATGAAAGATATTTGTAATTCTTTCATTGAGTCCACCAAATTTAATGCCATAGTATGTGGTAGAAATGTGTAACGTAATGTAATGTAATGTTAACATTTTAACTCCGTGAAAATAAAATAAAATAATAACATAACAAAATAAAAATAACCCCATAAAAATTAAATAATAAAAAAAATGGCCCATGGTTTTAAGAATCCATGGTATTGACCCATGGTATTCATATGGAATATAGCCTATTTCAGGGGAAAATTAGACTAGCCTAGGTCAATCTTAGTTTGATGTTATACTTAGATACATAATTAGTTGTAGAAAATGATAGCATTCAATCCATGTAGCCTATAAAGGTAAAACTTTTTTACTGATATGTTAGCACTAGGCATTTCTCTGTATATGTTTAGAGGTGGAGGAAATATTAGGAAAAACGTAATTATTACATTTTATCTAATATTTTTGCCTACCTCCATCCAATTTTTATTAGGTTATATTGGATAAAATATAATATTATAATATTACTTTCACCCAATATTTCTCTTCGACTGGTCCACTTCTTATTGTAATTTTTATTTATATTTGAAGTTTGAAAGTAAACAAACTCAACTATAAAATTAGCAGGGATGAGGGGAAATATTGAGTAAAATGTAATATTTAGGTTGAGATGTGATGGGAAATATTAGGTAAAACGTAATAATATTACATTTTAATTAGTATTTCCCCCCACCCCTAGCCACTTTTTATTGGGTGGGGGTGGTAATAAATATTGTAATATTATATTTTATCCAAGATTTCCCTTCACCCAATTTACTTTTTATTAAAATTGTTTATATTTGAAGTTCATAAGTAAACTTAACTACTACGTAAAGATTTGATCGCAGTATGGGTAGAGATGGTGTAATTTTTAACATTTTGACTTGGTAAAAATAAAATAAAAAACATAAAAATTAATAATTCTATTTATAATTAGAATAAGAATTAATTATAATTAATAATTAAACCAGCCTAGATCCATCTCAACTCTAGATCTACCAAGATCCCAAAGGGATCAAATTTCTTGAAATGCAAACTTGTTTTAAAGTGAAAAGAGATTTGATTCCTCTTGGCGCTTGGTAGATCTGGAGTTAAGATGGATATACAATAATCCTCCATGTTGCCACAAATCTGAATGGTTAGTTATAACTAACTTAATTATTTTTAAGACCATTTAAACATGAAAGAAGTCTCCATCTGAACAGATCCAAACCGAAAGATGGTAGGAAATAAGAAATGTCATAAATCTCAAAGGCTAAGCTGAAATAGACCGCAGTTTCACAATTTTTATATCTACCGAAGCTTTTGTTCCATTCAGATAAAGCTTACTCTCACGAGAACCTACTATGTAATTTTAGACGCATCTCAGGAAATCGTACCTGTCATAAGGGGTTCCTGAAGACTTCCATTTTGCAGTGCCAAGGGCATTGTGCTTTATGTTGCAATCTTCTTTTCTCCTCTGCCTGAGCCTTGACTTCTCATGACAAAGTTTATCAAGAATGGTCTCCTTACAATGGCGAGTTTGCCTGACTTTCTCCATCTGAGAGGTCCTCATGCTCTGCATTTTTTTAAACTTCTGATAGTATGATTTCAGTGGTTTAACCTTTGAGATTCGGACCTTTTCCTCCCTCATGAGAATCCAAATTGAATGTTTCCACTTCCTATTTTGCCCACATCCTCCATGTATCTCAAAAGCAGATGGTGTCATAGGTTTACCTAGTCATGGCATGCAAAAACTTATAAGCAATGATTGGTTATGTTATTTTAAAGTTCTACTGGAACTCAACAATGTCGAATGAAAATACCAACAGACCCTCTCAACTTAGGGACAGCTGATGAGATATTGTGCTCAAATTGTATCACTGTGAAATTTGAATAGCAAATATACCCTCTCAATATAAGATAGCTGATGAGATAAAATGCTCGAATAAGGTACTCATAAAATCAAATCAAAATGTTTGCAATTCCAATCAATCAAAATTTGATAACTATGAATGCCGAAATCCATGATTTATATTGTTGAACAGAGGATTTATTGATGCTCAAGCATGGAAAGATTGCATGATTAAAATCTAAAAGTTTTACATAAATCTTGATATTTTACATGGCCAAGTTTCACATTTTTTTAATTCATATTCAGTATCCTCGATGACAACTCTACACCAGCCAAAATATTCAGTCAATGCAAATGGCAGCTTTATATAATGAGAATGATTTAACTAACCTAATATATCGAAAGTATAGAAAGCTAGAAGACTCACTTAATGCTAAAAAGAACTAAAAATAAATTTCGCATATTTTCAAACAAGTATTTGACCTTGATGTTAACAATAAAGAACATCCCACTAGTCCCCGTATCCTGACTCCCCATGAGAGAGGACAATGGGAGCTCGTTAAGGGAGGAACACCCAAGTTGAATTTTGATGGGCCTGTAAAAGGAAAATCCCAGAAAAGAAATCATTGGAGGGGTCATAAGAGACGAAAATGTGGACATTATCGTGATCCACATCAAAACTGTAGGGTCTGATAGGAATAATCTTATATGAGCCTTAATTAGACAAATTAAAACCTAACTGAAATTAGGTTTGCAAAGAGTAGAGAGCAAGGGAGACTCTCGAATCAAAATCTAACTCATGCAGGATTTAAGCTCATATACGGCTTGAAAGCTTGAAACCTAGATTGGATGGGTCAAGGAAGTATCTTCAAGCAGATTGAATCTGGACCACCTTCAGGAATGCCAACAAAGTAGCAGATTGGATAGCCAACGAGATATTTAAGGGCAAAGAGGATAATCTCAGCATTATAATGATTAAGGGGGTGAAATAACCAGGAAAATGGGAAGGGGCATTAGTTAAGGTAGTTGAAGATGATAAAGTTGAGGGTTCCTAGAAGATGATGCCGTAAAGGGCCACCCCCCGGAGGAGACTTTAAGTTTTCGTAGTAAATTGAACAATCCAAAGTTCAGAAAGATGGGCTCTATTAAACCTATAACTAATGTCAACTTTTGAGAATCTCCCCCAAAATCTAGGAAAAGGCGGTTGGAATTAATGTGCTTTCACATTAATCACCTTCCGACCTTCACCAACTATTGCCCCAAACCTGTCAACAACCATGGTTCAAGGTTGGAAGGAATTCATTTGTTTATTCTTGGTCACATCTTTGAAAATCCTGAGTTTCTTTGTGATTGCTCTTTACCTATAGCAAATCCCTAAGCTGGTCTGATCCTAGGTTCTTGATCTAGAAATCTAACACAGAAAAAGAACTCTCTAAGAGGAGCAAGGATAGCAGAGGCCATTTGACCCTGCTGTGGAGAGGAAATGTTGCCTCTATCTATGCCTTTTTTGTAGACTCGCATTCCAAAAAATATGAGAGATATCTTCCACTTGCTTCTTGTAGAGACAACATCTTGAGCAGCCATGGATGCCTATCTTTCTAAGGTTCTCAGTTGCCAAGATTTTCTTATGTGCAATTAGCCAACTGAACGAATTCACCTTTGGATTAGCATTAGTCTTCAATATTTTTTTGCCAAATGTTGAGCTTTGGACTTGCACACTGGAATTAAAGAGAAAAGTTGTATAGCCTTCCTTGAATGAATAACTTGAAGCATTCCAACAGATTTGATCTTCATCCTCCTTTCTCCCGTTGAGAAAAATGGTTGTTATTGATGTCAAAGGTTACCCATCTGAAGGAATTAATGAAATAGGCTTAAAGTTCGTCCTAAGACCTTTCCGACGATGTATGGCACACCTTTTAACTCTTCTCAGTTAAGAAGATATGATTTTTTGAAGTCAAAAATGGAGTTTGGGCATTTTAATATATGTTTTCATCCCCTAGTGAAGTTGGCCCTCTTAAGGAACAAGTTGGCCCTCTTGAGGAACAAGTCAGACCTGTTTGGGAGGGCATTCAAGCCTATAAATAGGTGTTCCTCTCCCTCAATTCAACACACCAACACGGTCAGCTCAAGGGAGAAATTCGGACCTATTAAAGAAGTATATGAGACAAATTCATAGCTCATGAACCAAGACAGCAAAGGAGTTTTGAAGCCAGTTTGAAGGGTTATTTTCACAGCATCCTAAGAGGCTTTTCTAATTTTTATTAGGGCACTTTTGAAGCTACTTTGAACAGTCTTTGGAGCACATCTTGAAGCAAAGTTAGAGCTTATGTGGGACAGAAATTGGACCTGTTGTTCCCTTAGTTTTGGCCCTGTGGTTGCCTCAGTTTCAGCCTTGTTGTTGCCTCAGAATTCAGACTTGTTGTCTGTTCCAGGTTCAGCCCGGATTCAGCCTGCTTAGGACCTAGTTCGCACTCACTATTTGCCTCAGTCTCAGCCTGGTTTTTTTGCTGACTCAAGACTTAGTTCAGAACTGTGTTGCAGTCCTGTCCTGAAACATATATCAGATCCTTTGTGTAGCAAACTTGGAGCTGATTTTGGTGCAGCCTTGGAGCAGAACTCAACCTTGTCTTAGGCCTATCTTTAGACTTTAAGGCTCACTTCTAATCTATCTTGGAGAATTTTGAAGATAAGACTCAGATCTGGTAAGAAGGCCAAGATGTTAGATTGACAACAATTGAAGAGAGGCATGTACATGTAATTTACGGAAGATCAAAGGATTGTTGACAGGTTGGTGCCTGACGAAGATTGGTTTCCTCATTCTATTACTAGGTTGGAGCCTAGGCTTGCTGAAGAGAATCAGTGTCCTCATTCTATTGCCAGGTTGGAGCTTGGGCTTGTACAAAAGGATTGGTGTCCTCATTTGCCAGGTTGGAGCCTGAATTTGTAAAAGAGGATTGGTGTCCCCATCTTTATAAAAATTGAAGCCAAGCTAAATTTATTGCATTGTTGATTTGATCTTGATCCCTTTAGGGCTTGACATCTTACATCTTAGATCTGCAATATGCCATTTATATTTCAGAAATAATTAGTTACTAAAAACCTAGTTTAACTTGTATTTTAAGATCTGGTTTTCATTTATCTTTTATTGGTCAAAGGGATGATTAAAGATTTGTTAGTTGTCGTTATAACCTGATATATCACTGAATAGTGTCATCTTCTACACAATTTTTACACTGTTCTACACAATTTTTACACTGGCCATAGACTTTTCTTCCTTTTTATAGTGTTTGTGGTATCCTCTTGACCTATTTCACTAGCTAAATATCATAAATTGTCTTGGAAACCTTACAAACTCAAATCTAGAAATTGTTTTAAATGAAATACCTTGTTGTCACCTTGAACATCTTATCTTAGTGGTGGTTTTGTGAGTAGCTAATATAGGAGGCCTTATACTTGATTACCTCTTACCTAAGGATTCCTTGAAGTTACTAGGGAATCCTTCCTTGTGTTGGATCTATCCTTTACTAAAGAGAGGGAAGTGATTTCCTATGTGATAGTGGTAACACTTCCATGTTACACTAATCTTAGATCCTTGTGAAAGGCTTTGGGCTAAGTTGCTATATTTTGTGATAACAATGCACATGCAAACTTATGCTCTACTTTTTCTCCATGCAAGTGAATTAGGGGAATTCAAACTATCATTGGGTTGGGGAAATTAGGATACTTCTCTCTGAATAAACAACCATGAGCTTACTGCAGAGAAAATTATGCCAAGATACACACACGAATTACCAAGGAATTATGATTGTGAAAGAGTAATTACTATCATTGAGAAGAATTTAACAACAACTGAGAATTTATGGACTCCCGATAGAGAGATTTCCTAACCATCCTATGTTACATACCTGGAGGGAAGTGGGATAGCCTAAGGGATTGCTTAGTAGAGAAGGGGATCCCATTCCTTGGGTTTTGTGCACTAATGGGGAAAGAGGGCTATAGATTGGGATTATTGCAAATAGAAAATTGACTATGAGCCTAGAAATTGGGCTATGAGAAGGGATGTAGAGGCAACCATAGGAAAGGTTTTCCCTTGTGGATTCACATCACATCTATCACAAAGAGAATCTGTGCAAAGGGGAGCCAATGGTTGGGCGTAATGTCCTTCTTTTGCATCCAGTTGGTGGACAAATTCTAAACAAATTAGTGTGTATGAATGTACCTATGAATTGTGTTGAACTAATGCTATTTGCGTTATGAATTGTATTACATTTTAGTTTGTTTGCCCCATTTGCATGTGTAGACCTACTATTATAGTTTATGGCATCATTGTGACTGAATAATTATTCTTGCATAAGCCTGCAGTGTCATACCTACATGTGTTAATTAATTAGTAATAGACATTACAGGACGATGAGTAAAGGTATCAAAGGAACAAATTTGTTGTGTAAATGGACAAATTTCATTTCCTTATAAAAATATCCAACCTATTAATTTTGCAGCTCGGGGACAAATTCCCTCCTTTGGATAACCTTCTTCATTAAGAAAGACCCCTCCTAGCCCTTGGAAGAATTTAATTTGGTCAAGGAAAAATTTAATTTTTAAGGTGAAACCCACATGTGCAGAAAAGTACAAGCTAATTAGACCTCCTAAGAAGCATATAAGTACACGTCATGTCACATCACTATGGAGCATCATCACATATTCACATCTTCTCTCTCTTCTCTTGATTGGTTCATACAGGTCTGCAATTGGAGGTCTAAGTTCACACGTGCGAAGGGAAGGATACTAGTTCTGATTTCTGCGCTGACTTTTATGCCTGGGACAATTTGAGCAGTCGTTAACAACCTTTGACTTGGAATTTTGACTTGCTTTGTCTTGGAAAATTTCGATTTTTGGAGGCTGAATTCTTCGGTGAAGGAACCGAACTTTTCCGGGCAGGTTGACTTGGGTTGACTGCATGTATGTTAACTGAAGTTTGACTGCAAAATTCTAAATTTTGACCACAGACTTTCTCTCTCCTTTTACCGAGTTTTTTGGAGTTGTTTTGACCAATGTCGCACGAAGCAGGGATGGAAAGGGGACATTTTTTGGAAGCGGGGACGCGAAAGCGTCATTTTCCAAAAATCTAGGAAGCGAAGCATCTCGGAAGCATCTATTATATTATTATATATATATAATATATATATATATATATATATATATATATATATATTGCATTTATATTCAAAACAAACATCCCAAATACCAAATTAGTTGTAGAAGACATGAAAACATGTATATTTTTACATAAATCAAGATAGATATGGGATCCATGATTCCATTGTACATCAATGATTAATTATTTGAGCATCAACCATCTATATTCTAGCAATTACAAACATACATAAAAAAATTCAAGCATGTTATAAAACATAAAACATTTAAGCATATTATAAAACATAAAACATAAAGCATATTATCTAGCAAGTGAGCAATAGTCAACATTAGTCATGTCCAAAATTCAAATGATAATGTTTACAAAATAGGCCACTTGGCCACCACCAAGACAAAAAAGTTCAAATTCACAACAAGCCTACAAGTCTAATGATTAATCTATGACAATAATAGTAAATTGTGAATATATCTACTAATCTCTCCTCCTTCCACCACAAAGAGTACGTAGCGGTGGGCCTCCACGTGGTGGCAATGAAGAAGATGGTGCTTGTGGAAGTTGTGGCACTAAACTGATGAAGATGAAGCCCCTGTTGTTGGTGTTGAACCATGGAACTTGGGAACCAAGGGACCAAATGGGGATGGCATCTCAACTAGATAATCATCATCCTCGAATCGTTCAAAAAACTCATACCAAAAAAAACCACTAGTTAAAAAAAATAATTTAAAATAGGAATTAGAGAAATGCCTTATAAGCGAAATTGACACATTTGAATTCAATTGACATAACACTTACTGACTGAATTTTGAAATTCATACCACAATGGACATCCCTGGATAAAAGCATCCTCTAATTGCTCTAATCACAACACTCCATCCTCAAAATTGGGCTGCTCTGGATTCCTGTCTTAAACCTTAAGGTCTTTATTAGTCTTTACATCATCACAGTAATAGGACAACAATCGCAAGTTGTAATGAACATAAACCAAGCTCTCTGCCCGATCTAAAATCAACTCGTTCCTTTTAACACTGTCGATGAAAGAATAAGACCTCCAACACCTCTCTCCAGAAGAAGTGTTTACCGCCTATGATAGCACCTGCAATGCCAAAGTTTGTAGAAGTGTAGTAGCACCTCCATGCATGTTCCGCCACTCAAGAGAAGAAAAACTCTCTCGATCTCTAATTGCATCCATGCTTCCAAATGGACCAATGCTAAGCGTATAGTTGCTCAACTGTTTCTATACCATAGCAGCCTCCTCCTCATCAGGGACTAATTTATCCAATGCAGTCATATATTTTTCTAGAACCTCTGGTGTGATTTTCTCCTGCTCCCCCCAGGTGCTAGTGTTGAAAGTCATGATGAATGATAGTATTTAGGTGTCAAAACATATGCTAATCCATGCAATGAAACATTTAGCATATCCCATCGTTTTTCCACCTCTGTATGGATATAATTTACAAGGTGATATCTCTAGGCTCTGTTAGTGTCAGTCTTTCCAGCCTTCCTCCAGTGATCAAATATGCTCTTACAAAGTGATTTTGAAGTGTCAAGGTCAAATTTTGTCATTTCAGTGAGTCTTCAAGCAAAATTTGGTCACTAGGCATTAGGTCTAGGGTTTGCCCACATGTCAATCTATGTCATCATTCAGCTGAGCCTATCATCATTCATAGGGTTGTCATTATCATGTCAGTGTCTAATGAGTCATTTTATACCTTATTCATGCTTTAGTTGTGCCCAAGCAAGGTCATTTCCCTCTCCTAGGGTTTTGAATCCATTTTCTCTCGGATGGTCAAATCATCGGCAAAACTTGTTTCCTGATGTTCATACACCTTCCCCTATCCTT
>APFE030723594.1:4352-20260 GCA_000404065.3 Pinus taeda
ATCATAAATGATATTTAAAAATATACAAGAAAATAAATAAAAATAATAAAAATAGTAATAACTACACTAAAACTCTAAATAAGAATAAATAGTAATAAAACAAAGAAAGCAATAAAAAGAATCAGTAAAGCTATCAAAAAGAAGAAAATAAAACAAGAAAGCTAAAAATCAAAAGAAAAGTAAAGAAATAAAGAAGACTAAAAATCAAGTTGCATGTAGACACATGGAGTGTGTGCATGTGGTTCCCCTTCCATTGTTGTTCTATTTAATAGATGGTGAGAAAGATGAGAGGCATTCTGGCATTCCATCATTCCGATATTCTATCTTTCATTCTCTTGGGAGAATGGTATACTAAGACTTAGGAGCACTGGCAGTAGTCGTTGATTGAGGGCTCGGGGTGGCCAGTTGTAGCAGAATCCTGCACAAATTGAGCCTACGGTTGGGAGGAGATTCGTCCCCAAAATCTTGTGATCATTTGGCAGACTGCAATTACAGGTAATATAGGTGAGTTCATTTGTAAGTATTTGTTTTTCATTAAGACATTAATGTTAGTTTACTTTGTGCTGTTACAGACTGTAACTCTGAACTTTCAGTTCTTTAAGTTCTGAAATTATGACTTGCGGTAGCTCTCTATGTTCTCTTTCCAATGCCACCAATATGATCCAAATTGGATTCTTCAAGAAAGAGTTATGCACAATCTCCCAAGATGACGTAATTATATACCTTTTCATAAGAGTGCATTTATATGAAGTTCCACGTGTCACTATGTTAACCTTAGTATTTGAAAAATATACACAGAAAACTAAATTCCATCCTCTTTCTGTAGCTTCTTACGAAATCTCAATCTGATGCTTAAAACAAAAGTTATGATGATTTTCCCAAGGTCACCTATTTGGAATGAAATTCGAGAGTCTGCAAAAAGGCCAAATTCCTTAGATCATATTGCCACAAGTATAGTGCAAAATGCTCTAAAATTGGGACCCAAGATTCAAAATAATTTCAACCCAAATGGGTTTTCTTTGTAGCATCTGAAACATAGTAGAAAAAAGAGTTATAGTGCAAATGCCATGATGACTTGTTTGGAGCAGTGAAACCCTAGAATCCAAAGCTCTCATACCAAATGTTATGAAACCAACTCACAAAAAGATAGAAAAGATAGACGAACACATTAGAATTCAGCCTCTTTGATGGGAAACATCCTTTACATTACATAAATGAATAATTCTTTGATGATACAAATGACAAGACCTCCTTTCTATATATAGGAGTCTAAGGGGTCATAATATAATCAGGGCCGACATAACAATAATAATGTAAGGCACAATAATAACAATAGTGGGCTTCTATGGGGCACAATAATAACAATATGGGGACTACATGGGTACAACAATATAATAAGGGGGTTGTACCAATAACAATAAGGGGTTACACTAGTAGTATAGAGGCCTAACATCATCACATATACATTAAGGAGGACCGTCATCTTGTGAGGCAACCCCAGAGGAGAATGAACCCTGCTCTGAAAAAAATTATTAAGGAAGAGCTTCAAAAGCTATTGGACGTGGGATTTATCTACCCTATTTTAGACAGCCAATGGGTTTCCCCATTGGTAACGGTCCCTAAGAAAAATGGTAAACGATGGATATGCATGGATTATAGAGAATTAAATAAGGCAACTTAGAAAGACCAGTTTCCATTACCATTCGTTGAAGAAGTCTTGTATACATTGGATGGGAAGAAGTTTTTCTCCTTCCTGGATGGATTTGGAGGGTACAAATAGATCTAGATAGCTCCCTAATATTAGGATAAGACCACTTTCACATGCCCTTGGGGAACATTCGCATACTGGGTCCTCCCATTTGGTCTCTGTAATGCGCCTGCAACATTCCAAAGGGCAATTTTAGGGATTTTCTATGATCTGATGGATGATAGTTTTGAGATTTATATCGATGACTTCATGACATATGGAGATTCATTCGAAGAAACATTGGGGAAGCTAGAAAAAGTTCTTGAAAGATGAAAGCAGGCGCATGTTCTATAAGCACGGAAAAATGCCATATGATGATGAATGAAGGAATAGTCCTAGGACACTTGGTTTTAGCTGTAGGAATCCAGATGTATCAAGCTAAGATAAAGGTAATACAACACTTTCCAATATCCAGAACACCCACAAAAGTACATAGATTTATCGGCTGCGCTAGTTATTATAGGCACTTTATAGAAAATATTTCTAAGACAACACATCCAATTTTTCAATTGCTAACAAAAGATGCAGGCTTTATGTGGACAGGTGACTTTGATGTAGCCTTTATGAATATCAAGGAACTGGTCTATAGTGCTCTGATCCTTAGAGGACCAGACTAGGCATTACCATTCCATATTCATGCTGATGCTTCCTGGACAACAGTTTGGGCAGTTTTGGGGTAGCAAGTGGATAAGGTATCATATGCACTTTACTATGTTAGTAAGAACTTGGCTCATGCTGAGTTAAACTACATAGTGACTGAAAAAGAATTCCTTGTTGTCATCTATGCCATCAATAAGTTCCGCCTATCACTGGTTACCCCACCTTTGTACATACTAATCATGCAGCCATCAGGTACCTGATGAATAAACCTATTACTCCTGGTCATATTACAAGATGACTTTTTCTACTTCATGAATTTGACATTACCATACTCAATAAACCAGGGAAGAACAATGTGGTTGCTGATTTTCTATCTAGGTTAGAAAATACTGCCGAAGGTACACCTATCGAAGGTATATTTCCAGATGAATATCTCTATGCAATTTCCACTAACACTCTGTGGTATGCAGATATTGCTAACTATCTTGCTACAGGGAAGGTATCTTGCTAAGGATACATAGAATTATTCATCATAGTACCCAATAGTCATGGATGGTAGGATACCTCTATCATATAGGGGTTGATGAACAGATTCAACGTTGTGTTTTAGAGGATGATATATATGAGATATTGAAGGCCGCCCATGGTGGACCTTGTGGAGGACATTTTGCTTAAAAAAAGAACAGGCCACAAGGTGCTGCAAATTGGATACTACTGGCCTTCTATCTTTCACGATGCTAGACATTATGTCCGAAGATGTGGGAGTTGTCAATGCATGGGACACCTAGGAAATCGGATGAAATACCATTACAGCCCCAGATAGTCCTTGAACCTTTTGAGAATTGGGCCATTGACTTTGTTGGGCCCTTCAACCCACCTTTTCAGTAGAAGGTTCACATCCTATTTTGTACTAATTATGTGACTAAGTGGGTGGAAGCTAGAGCGGTTACAGAAGAAATAGAACAAGTGATTACATAGTTCACATCCCACATGATATGGAGGCTTGTGCAGAAATACAGGGTTAAACAGAGAGTGACAACTCCTTACCATCCCCAACCGAATGGACAGGTGGAAATTAAAAACAAGGTATTGGAAAATATCTTAACAAAAATTGTAGTAAGTCATCACCGAGATTGGTCGCAAAAACTTCCAGAAGCTCTCTGGGCGTATAGGACGACATGGTGGAATACAACCAGGTTTTCACCATTTGATCTAGTCTATGGGAAATCCCCCTTGTTTTGAGTAGAGTTCGAGATCAGTAAGCTGAGAAAAAATTTGGAAGTGGGGTTAGACTTATCAAAGGCCAAAAAATATTGGCTGGAATAGCTTAATGAGTTAGACGAGATTCGTTCAGTAGCTGTCTAGAGAACCACTGCTATCCAATAGTAGAGAATGAAATTGCATGATAAATTTATCAAGAATAATGTGTTTCATAAAGGGGACTGGGCATTTCTTTATGACTCCCAATTCAAATATTTTAAAGGAAATATTCACACTCGTTGGATGGGACCCTATGAAGAATAGTCAAATTGGTTACAGTGAAGAAAAATGTACTTCCTTCCTAGTGAACAAACACCGTCTGAAGTTATATCACCATCCAACTTCTAAGGATGCCTTCATCAAACATCTTTCTGATACATCTGGTTTGATGGTTTTTGGTGCAGAGAATACTCTCTCTACCTTCTGTTAAATATATATATATTTAACAGAAGCAGAGAGAGTTTTCTTTGCACCAAAAACCATCAAACCAGATGTATCAGAAAGATGTTTGATGAAGGCATCCTTAGAAGTTGGATGGGATATAACTTAAGATAGGTGTTTGTTCACTAGGAAGGAAGTACAATTTTTCTTTCATATATATATATATATATATATTATAGATTAGATATGTTGTTACTACTTACTTGTTTGTCTTTTGCAGAAATAAGAACCAAATTATGACAAGGAGAAACTGAAAATTTTTCCAAGTGTCGCTGATGTTACTCCACCGGTGTTGTTACTCCACCAATGTTGTTACCCTGCCGTTGTTGTTACTCCGTCGATGTTGTTACTCCACCGTTATTGTTACTCCATTGATGTTGTTACTCCACCGGTGTTGTTACTCCATCATTGTTGTTACTCCACCGGTGTTGTTACTCCGTCGTTGCTGTTACTTCGTTAGTGCTGTTACTCTATCATTGTTATTACTCCACCGGTGTTGTTACTTCGTCGTTGTTGTTACTCTGCCGGTGTTGTTACTCTGTCGTTGTTGTTACTCCACCAGTGCTATTACTCTGCCATTGCTATTACTTCGCTGATGTTGTTACTCCGTTGTTGTTGTTACTCCATCGGTGTTGTTACTCCGTCGTTGCTGTTACTCCATCAGTGTTGTTACTCTATCGTTGCTATTACTTTGTCACTGTTGTTACTCCACCATGGTGTTAATCCACTAGTATTGTTACTCCATCGATGTTGTTACTACACCGTTACTGTTACTCCACCAGTTATTTTTGTTGTTACTCCACCGCCAAGTAGGTCACCAAGTATGCCTTCATTGACTCTTACAGATTTAATTAAAATATTCCAAAGAAGATACTAGTACGTGCCATGGACAACCACATTTAAGTTGGGGGGTCCCGTCACAAATAAACGATGACATACCTAAAAATGTAATTATATCACATCATTACCAAATCTAATAAGAAAGGAAACCAAAAATATTGCGATTTTGTAATCATGATTCCAATGTATTGGAATTTCAAATCGTGCACCAAAAACCTTATCAGTCATTTCCCCAGTACATTATATTCAATTACCATAATCATTCACCTGTGTTGCCATACCCTGCCAATATTTGTTGTGTTTTTCGAGGTGAACCAGTCATTATTACCATTCTTTTACCCTGCGGCCACCGTGCTGACATTATTGCCATGGTTAGTTTGGATTTCTATTACTCTCCCCCTACCAACTGATTGTATCCATCATGTTGATCTAGTTCCTATAGTGATGGGTGGGTTGGATATGTGCCATGAGTTGGAGGATACAACAATGGTCTGAAATAATCAAGAAGTATGGCAAGTTTTTGAAAATGTAGGGTGGAACGTCTAACTCGATAGGTTGGAGGGGTTTAACGAGGCAATTGCAATTGAATTTGCACTCAATTTATATGAAGGGAGCTCTCGGGTCTAGGAGATAGAAATCCTTGTTACATATGAAACCATTACAAAGGTCAGTAGGCTACCCCAAGAGGGGTGGAGATGGTTTTCACGAAGAGCCTCCCTCCCGGAGTTCGCCGAAGCATTTTTGCAAGTAAAAGAGAAAGTTGTTCAGAAAGGTCAGGGGTATGACAATTATAGACATATTTTGGCAGTGCAACACCAATCTTATATGTCAATAAACCAAGGGCTCTTTAACCTGTAAAAGTGTTGTTTCATACCCTAAAGGATCATGGTCAACTGATTACATCATTCCCCAAAAGTTCCACCTAAAAAACCACTTAGAACTAGCCAAAACTGACCATACTAATTGCTCCACTATCAGCGTGCAATGCATACTGACTCCTACACTAGCCAGGTGTGATGCATACTAAAGAGGCCTTCTGTGGAGTGTGATGAGAAAGAATGGACAAATATCTGAGACAGTTTGCTAAGTGGATTCTCATGGAATCTTCTAGAAACTTCTCCTATGACACTTACCTCTTTGAATTCACTCAGGGATGAGTAAGAGATCCAAGAAATCTCCAAGTAGAACTAAGAACAACAAGTGGAATGACACTAATCAAAAAACCAAAGATGAATGAGACCCTTGTAGACTTCTATAAATGGATCCCTCATCTGAGAGATCTAGAGGTTGAAATTTTATAATTTGCAAGTGTTGATAGTTTGGCTTTGAGAAGGAGCATTATATTGTTGGGTGATCTTGATTTTCATGAGGTGAAGAGGGCTTTGATGCTGGGAGGATGATGCTGGATCAAACATCTGGGTTGTAATTCTCCCTTCTATTTTAATAAATTTCTTTGAGTTTTCCTCCATACAATTGTGTATTTGTGAATGTTGTTATTTGTGATTGCCATTGTATGTTCATTGTATTTATGATTCTGCAATGCTTATGATATAATAGATCGAGATGCTTTGATAGTGCTTTGTTACTTTTCATCTATAGGTATTCTTTAAGTGGGATAAGTAGGAGAAGAGTTGCAAGCTCTATCAAGGGGGAGGGAAATCAAGCAAGGAGTCAAGCGGAAGATTCAGGTTGGTTCCTTTGCCTCTCTCTTATCTATCATACATAGAGGAAATCCCAAATTGCTTTGATTGTTTGTTTCTAGGATAGTTGCCAATCCTAGAGGGTTAGCAGAATGAAAAGACACTAGTTTTCCTAGAAACAAAATGGCGACTCCATTGGGGAATGAATAGTTTGTTTGTTTGTTGTTGTTGTTTGCTTTATAAACTATAGATGGAGATTGAATTTAGCTGGATAGCCTTCGAACTGCTCTTTCTTTGTAATTGCAAAGTAGATGAATGATGCTTCAGTCAATCTCCGGTTTAGTTTATGAATTGAACATCTAACTTACAAGCATTCTTGATGCCCTTTTGGTAGCTCAGTCACCTCTCAAGATCATATCCCTATACTTTGCTCTTTACTGTCCATCATAGCTCAGCTTAACTCACTGAAATTAGCTGCAAATTTGAACCAAAAACCATCTTAGTTGCACTACTTGGCCCATCGCACTATTGGTCACTAGATGCCAGTATGCATCGCAATTCCTGAGTGTAGCAGGTGTGATGAATCCCTATTTCTCTGAAGCCTAGGTGCAATGACTAACCGAGCCTATTTATCTCCTTGAAATTTGGGGTTTTCTGTCTTTTTTTCAACTCTGTTTAGTTGTTTTTTGTTACTTATGAACAGTATCTCATTGTTGAAGCCTACTTGCATTACATTGTTCAGCCTCCTTTGATCAGGATTAGTAAATTTTTTTATGTATTTGTCCATGATTTAGAATCCTTTGTAGAAAAGTTACTTAAATCGATCTGTTGTTTTGGTGCAAAAATTGTCATAACTGTCGTTTTTGTGTCAAAAAGAGAAGTGTCATTCAGTCTTCCTTCTCTAGGTAGTCGATTGAACATTTTGTCATGTATTTGATTTTACTTGTTAATATTTGAAGTGTTGAAAGAATTTTCTATTCAAAATTCAAGAGTGTCATTTATTCTTCCTTTCCATTTTGAAAAAGAAATTGTCGAAATGTCGCTTTGAGTAAAAATATTTCAGATCTATGCTCTACTTAGTTTTCCTTTCTGGAATTTTTCACATAAAAGGGAATGAAAAACAAATACATGCATTTTCATTTTCATTTAGACTGTGTACGAAAAATGATTTAGGAAAAGTGCATTTAGGGTGTGCTCTTTGCTCTTTGTTTGAAAGAATCATAATTGTAATCTTCTTTTCTTAGTAGCTAGGATTTTCATTGCTAAAAATAAACAACGATTGTTTATCATTGTAGATTGCATTTAAGAATTTTACATCTACATCACATGGTGAACCATTGAAAGAAAAGCTTCTGAACAAGATCAACTCTAAAATAAATTTCAATGAACTTAACAATGCTTTGGAACCTAACGCAACACATGTATAGGTCTAGGCTAGAGACGTGTTCTGGAGTCGTAAAATCTAGTAACTATCATTTTCATCGAAGGTTGGGTGATTCCTCCTCTTTGATACAACAAGTGCTAGCACAAACTTGTGCTCCCCGTATCGTTGAGTATATATTGGGAGACAACAATAGGCTTATATTCCAAGAGTTGAAGTCAAACATGCATGAACATCGTCTGATTACCAGTCAATGATGAAAACTGCTAACAAACGCGAGAGGGGCCACCAATAATGACGATGGTCCTCAAGGTACTATAGGTACAATCACGGCATGCGAATCAATGAGCCGGTGTAAAACACCCATAGAATCATCCGATCGGAGGCCAATGATGAAAACCTCTCTTCGAACACGAAGAACCTGCCATTGAGGCATGCAGGCTCCAAGGTACCTGAAGGGAGTCTCTAGGTCATCTTCCTGGATAATGAGTTGAAGTCGACAGGAAGTGATCTTGATCGAAGGTGGGCCATAATGTTTCCCACATCATCGACACGAGACAGAGAAGGACAACATTTTTTGTGTGAGATATCGGAGGGAGGTTAAGTATTCTGCAGAGGTCAACTTCTCTTGAACATATCGACGGCACGACAGCGGATTTGGCAGTATTTGATATCAAATGATCAGGGGTCATGGCGACAAGGCAATGAGGAGATGAATGGTCAAATAGGATAACCCAAACCCATGGAGGCAAATGTGAAATGAGATGAGATGTCCCCACCCAGACACTAATGCAGAAAGTGCCATGTTCAAGAGCGACATACTGCTGACGACGACGATTACGGTTCCTTTATTCCCCCACCATTTCTGGCGAGTACCCCGGTTATTTTTGGATGGCAAGCTTGACGGGGATAGCATATGCTTGAATGGTGCCATTATGACAAAACCCAATTTCATTAAGGTTTTAACGAGTCTGACAAAGGAAAAAATCAGCGTCTTTTCATATTTAGAGAGTTTGAAAAGACAGCAAAAAGAAAACTCCAGAGGTGTCCTTTTTCGTAAAGTTGTGTCTCTCGAGCCCGAAAAAGTATAAAACTATGCTCAAAAGAACCGCCCAGCCATTACGACCGAGGAGTACTTTTCGTGAGTAGTGACACTGACCCGAAAAAGTAAAAAAGCGATCGATATCATGTCGTTTCGCTCCCATTAACGAACCTGAAACGACAAAGGCCCGATGATCTTTTCATTCTTTATACGGTCGAAAAAAGAGTTTAAAAACGACTACCTCTTATTTACGTTTAACGAGTCAAGAGGAATAACTCGGCAATCTTTTCATGTTTAGCAAGTCAGAAAAGAGTTGAAAGATGACTCCATAGTGACTTTTTCGTGTATTTACCGAGTCCGAAAAAGTATAAAATACAACTCATTTCACCATCGAAGTTGCGTAAAAGACCTGTCGTTGCACAAGAAGCAAACGTAAAACCCATTTTCGACCAAAAATACATTAAAATATTCAAAAATAACCTTTCTAAACCCAAAAAATGAGTTAAAAAGCTTATAAATAGGGTGAATATGTAAAAATAGAATTACTTTTACTTTTTACCTCTTGAAGAGCGAGAAGGGTCTGTTTGGGAAGCAAACTTCAAGCGGCGAATACAGCCAATCCGTGCAACCATTCACGATCTCATCGGCTCCAGGTAAGAGGCGCTTCCCTTAGCTTCATTTTTATACCATTTTTTATGTATTTGGTTCCTGATTGAGCCCCTACAAGGGGGATTTTCAAATTTAGGGCTTCGCCCCATTGGCGCGGGTATCCGGCACGGACCCGCGCTAATGGGGTGAATTACCCAAGGGCATCACGCCATTAGCGGGATTGTTTTAAAAACAGTCGCGCTAACCGCGCGACCGAAATTTTTGCATAAATTTACCCATTTTATTTGAAATTCTCCTGGTTCATAATTTTACCAATGTCCTATTGATGGTATATTTATCCTTGTGGGTGCAGGAAATAAGTCAAAATGGTGGTAGAATGGAAAGAAAGAGAACATGATGTTGTGGATGCCTTGGAAATTGAAGATGAGGGGCGCATGAATGCTCTGAGGGATTGTGGCCTCAAAAAGTTCTTCCTTACATCATATATGCGGTCGCAACCTGAGTTGCTACAGTTCATCATCGATGCTTGGGATGTGGACAACCAAGTATTTCGTCTATGGAACCAGACCTTAGAGCTTGAGGTATCTGATGTATACTTCATCACTGGACTGTCACGGAGAGGGGCAGTTGCCATTTTGACTGGCAGTAGACCTTCTGGAGAGAAGGTAGGCGAAGTAAAGGCTCGAGTGTGCCCGGAAGCACAATTCGAGAGGCAGAGTGCTAAGGTGACTATGAACACCATCCAGGATTTGACTCTCAAGGCCATTCTTTTCACCATCACACGTGCAGCTGGGGTGCAAGCGCCCCATGAGGCGAGCAAGAACCACCTGATACTCACGACTGAATGCCTTAGCCCGACCATCTTTAATTGGGCTGCAGCTGTGACCACTAATATCAAAAGGCAGCTCACAAATTGTAAGCGTGCGGATGTGAAAAAGTTTGCATATGGTTCGATCGTGGTATCATTCTTCCTGGAGCGAATACCACTTTTTCAGATCCAGAGAGTCGTAGTGGCAGACCCATTGCCACAAGAGCCTAGAATGGCTCGTTGGGCAGCATTGATGCCCAGAGGAGGAGGAGGCCAGGAGATTTCATGGCATAATGAGTTCTTCATATGGCTCCGTCGACAGCTGATCATTATCCAGGATTGGCCTTATGCAGGAACCAGTTTCATGGGGAACCAAGACCTTACATTACCAGAGGGGGAGGAATGGGAGGAGGAGTTAGGTATGAACTCCTTGCTTTGATGTTTTATGTTTTTTTATTATTTTTTTGTCTTTTTTAATACATGCCTGTTCTAATGACGATTGTATATATATGCAGATGTGGGCTCGGAGCGACCAGCCGGCCTGTCCCCTACAACGCGGAGAGGCCAACTCGCAGCCGACCCTCATGCAGGGGGGACCGTGGGGGAGGAGCTGATACAGAATCTCGAGGGGCTAGCCCAAGGGATTCCGGGTTATGCCAGATTGGCCGATGTGCCTTTCGCATATCAGAGGCACACAGTGGGGGTGCCGACTCGCGTCCATCAGCTGTTGAGACGATTGGTGCGAGTGGTGATGTGTTATCATGAGCACCACCGTGCTTAGACTCCTAGGTTTTATTTCCTGCATATTTTTTGAGAGACATGTGTCTCAGATGTACGGAAGAACACGACTCTATCCAAACATGTAATTTTTTTTTAGCGCCTCAATGCACCAACATGATATATATATATATATATATATATATAATTATATATATATATATATATATTATATATATATATATATATATATAATATATAATATATATATATATATATACACGGTGTTATGGTTTATTGTATTTTATGCTTCTTGGATTATGTTGATTTACAAATTATGCAAATGTCTGTCCAATACATAGTTAGCTAGTGCATTGGTTACTGCATTAAGTCTTCTTGGAATGTTTTGATAAGCAATGTAATCAAAATCTCTTTCCAATAACTTAACACGTAAATACAACCTTAAAATGCGATGATCTCTAATGGAATATCGTCTGTTGAGCTGGTGGAGTACAAGTTGAGAATCTAAGTTTACAACCAATGTGCGGATTCCGAGGTTAATTGCCTCAGCTAATAATTCAATTACAGCACTATATTCAGCCACTTTGTTCGTTGTACAACCCAGACACACCCCTTGAATATCTACTAACTCACCATGAGGATCGTAGATCACCCATGCCGCAGATGACAGATTGCGAGTACTGCGGGAAGCACCATCAACGAAACCAACATAAGGCGATCTAGACATCTGTTCAAGAAGCAAAAGACACAATAAGCGGAAATCATGCCGACGCACTGAGATAAAAACTAAATAAACACGCACACACAACACACTACTGAAAGCATACGTATGTACAAAAATAAAGCGCGCACATGATACTTGATTCAAGTCAAGCCCCTTTCGGGACTTTGCCTTATCGCACTGTTGCATAACCAGCCTAGATAATGTAGGCATCGCTCGGCCTGTTGTATAAAATGATCAACGGCACCGATGATCTTCCCATGCCCCCTAGCCGAGCGAGGTTTACAGGCTAGAGGATCTGTGCCCCCTTTGGCAGAGGGACCGAGGGTCGCAACAGAGTGCAATAAAGGATCAGAGCGAGCAGAAACCAAAGCAAGCGATGCAAGGTTGGGAGGTGGGAGGGAGAAGACACCCATGAGGGTAGGGTCTTTGAAAAGCCCGGCTCCCACACTCTCAAAAGGAATGGAGGCATGTTCAGTGAAAGGTACATTTCCCTCAGAAGAGGAAGCGAAGAAGGAAAGCTGGTCTACCGTGACAATTTTCCCTTGATGAGGGAAACAGATGACACGGAAGAGGGATGAAGCCACAACACGCATGGCATACATCCAACTCTGGCCCAGAAGGAGGTTATATGTGAGATTCGCGTCAACTACCTCAACTTCTACTTCAACAGTTTTCCCTTCTAAGGTGATTGGCAATCATTGAAGAATACCATAAGGACGGGATTCTCTCCCATCAAAAGCTTCCAAAGTCGTAGGGGAGTGGCTCAGAGTCAGAGACCCGATCGCTTTCCAACAAGAAATAGACATAATGCAAGTCAATGCACCCTCATCAATAACTGTACGATGGATCGTTTTGGAATTGATGACGACTTGGATGAGAAAAGCGATCTGATGGGCAGCCTAGGAACACGGCTCTCGAGATCGAAGGTAATCAGATCCGAATTTGCCGGGTCAATGCCACCAATGGCTGATAGCAGGTACTTCCTCTGAGGGGGGCAGCTCTGGAGAACTTCTAAGGCGGACATAGCCGACGGAGCCTACGCTAAGTCCTCAATGATGCTATAGTGCTGGGCAGCATGAGCATTCGGGTTGTAAGAAGATCTTCTGAGTACACCTTTAGGAGGGGGTCGGATTGTCGTCTCAGTACTTGGCCTCTCAATATGGAGCGGACCAGAGCTGGACGAAGGAGCACTTGAGGGAACCTCGGGCTCCTTCCCAGCAGACGACGTGGATACTCCTTTGCTCGAGTCGTTACATGAATGGGAATAGATCCGGCCATGAAGACTTGGGAACCGAAGGGAGAAGAAGACGGATCAGCCACCATTTGAGTTTGCTGAGAGGGAAAAAGCTCTTTAAGAACCGCAGGAACCCCAGGAGCGCCTTTTAACAAACGACTAACTTCGGACCGCCTGGGGCAGTCCTTAGTATAGTGATCCTCCTCACAAATGAGGCAAGGATATTTGGGTTTGCGCTTAGCTCCTTCCTCGGCTGGAGGTTTGGAGGGTTCCTGTTTAGGTTGCTCAGATTAATTTTTTCCTTTCCCCTTTTTCTTTCCTTTCAAGGCCTTACCCGCCGTGGTGAACTGGACGGCGTTGACCTCGGAAGTAGTACCAGAATTTGAACCACCCTGAGAAGTTTTTTCATTAGAAGCACCTAACTTTTGCGTCCCAGGGTTTGACGATGATTTTTTAGAGGTCGGGTTCACAGAGCCAATAACTCCATCGACAGATGGCTTCGGTGGAGCCTTGGATGTACCGGGCCTCGGGGCGTCCGGAAAATACTCATACAAGGTACCTGACTGAGAGTAAACTAAGTCCAAGCACTGAGCGCGCATGATTGCTTGCTCTTCAGTCACACAGGCTCCCATAGCAATGTCCCGTGCAATCTTAGGGACAAAGGAAGTCGTGAACCAGTCGGTGAGGAGTTGATCAGGAATCCAAAACTTGATCAACCGGCGACATCTTCTCCATTCATGTATATGATCAGAGATGTGCGTAGCTGTATCCTGCTTAAGAGACGTAAGGAGATGAGTCCCTGTCTTGTACCGAATGGGTAACTGAAAGTGAGTAAGGAATGCCATAACTAATGAGTTAAAATCTTGAAATGACGCGTGGGTCAATTCAATATACCATTTAGTGGCAGAACCAGTGAGAGTCCTTTGGAAGAGGCGAAGTCAGATCGAATCATCAAGCCATGAATTAGATGAACACCATAAGTGATACGTCATCACATGGGCTTGGGGGTCCTCTCCGGCTTTGCCGTCAAATTTGGGACAGTCGCTAGGTATCTTAGTTGGAACTGGCGGCCATTGTGGATTATGCAAAATGGGATCATTTGTTAACTTCGACACATCGGGCAGTTCCAACGTTGCTAGAAATGGTAGTTGCGAGTTAAAGGACATTTGTCCCGGATATGAGGTAGGGCCAGAATTCCATCCAGTTCTTGGTTGCCCCCACTGGCCTTGTCCCAATGGACCAGGTCCAAAAGGGCCTTGTCCAGAAGAATTTTGTCCATAAGGGTTATTTCCGGAACCGGACGGTTGGTACTGGTTCTGCCCCCAATGCCCCATTGGTTACCATGCTGCCATGCAGGTTGTTGATAATTTTGATAAGGGTTGGCCTGCGGCTATTGGTAATTTTGATACGGGGTGATTTGATTTTGCCCTTGGGGTTGCTGGTATCCATATTGAGCCTGGGAACCAGGCGGCATTTGATGAGAAGGTTGGGATTGGTACCCACCTGAATAAGGAGGTTGGGATTGGTACCCACCTGAATAAGGAGGTTGGGATTGATACCCGCCTGAATAAGGAGGCTAGGATTGATACCCACCTGATTAAGGAGGCTGGGATTGATACCCACCCAAATAAGGAGGCTGGGATTGGTACCCACCTGAATAAGGAGGTTGGGATTGATACCCACCTGAATGAGAAGATTTGGATTGGTACCCACCTTGATTCTAGGGTTGATAACCGGGTTGAGGCTGCGAAGCAAGAACCATATGCATGCCTGGTTGAGACGCCCCAGAAAGATATCCTTGCGAAGGTTGGGCCACCTGGCCGGAAGGTTGTCCTTGTAGACCAGATGGTTGATTGGGTTGAGCAGTGGGCCGGCCTTGCTGTGCGTAAGGCTGGCCCCCTTGCCCAGAAGGGTAGCCTTGTTGGTTTTCGGGTTGACCTTGCTGACCGTAAGGTTGTCCCGGGTTTCCAGAAGGTTGCCCAAGATATGTATAAGACGGACCACTAGAGGCTAAAGGTTGTCCTTGATAAGGTTGTCCTTGCAAGCCTCCAAGTTGACCTGGGTAGTTCTGGCCATAATACTGCTGCCCATGATTAGGCTGCGAGTAGGATGGTTGACCCTGGTAGGGTGGTCCTTGAGACGGTTGTCCTTGACCTGGATGGAACTGGCCACCGCCATATCCGGCGGTACCCTAAGCCACACTCAATGGAACTGAAGTCTCAATATAGGGCTCAGTTGGAAAGGAGATATACAAATGATGATTGATGGGATCATAATAGGGGCCTTGCCCGCCTAGGTTCTGGACATTATGCAAGTATTGGGAATATGCCTCCCCTGCCGAAACAACATTAGAGAGAGGCGTGGCACCACTTGCGGGGTGAAAAACTCTAGTAGTATGTGCCGATGGACCACTTTATACTAGGCCTCGAGATGGGTCGGCACCAGAAGTCACAGCAGAAGATGATGTAACGGCACTAGCAACTGGAGTTGATGATGCAACACAGACGGTCGGATTGGTTGGAACTGATGTAACAACAGTTTGGGAAACAAATGGTCTTGTTGTAGGGACAATGTTTTGATCCCACATAGAAGAGGAAGTCGCAGAGTTCATAGCATCCCTTAGAGATCTATAGCGCGCCGGCACTGTGATACCGAGAGGCGTGACAGTGTAGGGCGTAGAGATAACTGGGGATGTAGCCGCAATGGGAGTATCAATACTCGACATAACGGCGTCCCACTCGACACAGGAGATGTATCCTCCATGTCGGAAGAAGCCATCGGAGATGCAACACCAACAGGAGTAGTGGGAAAATCCTCTTCAGAGGGCTCCCAAACAGGGTTCCA
>APFE030723594.1:29331-43928 GCA_000404065.3 Pinus taeda
CTACAAACTTACTTTTCTTAATTGTCCATCCAGTTATATCTATCTTGTCATAAAAATGTGCTCCTGCAACAAAATGCAGACAGAGAAATAGTGCCACCAAATAGCAGAACTAGGCTACAAAATTTGGAAACCAAAACCATGCAACTGGAACCTTGAAATGTTTTGCAATACAACGTTAATTTAGCATTTGAATACACACCGAAAACGATGTATGGAATGTACAACTCCACCAAAATTTACACACCTATAACAACCAGCAAAAGTGGCAAAGTTGCAACCATGGGAAACTGTTGACAACCGAAGGTGTTCCAATACTCGAGGTACCTAATGAAGCACCATAATGGTTCCACGTTCCATGGACGCTGAAACTGCTGTGAGTATCAACTAATTTGTTCCGTTACTTCAAGTAATGAAGAGAGGAGAAGAGGCATGATGTTTCCAGCCTTTCTATAGTGGCAGTGCTGTCATAGAGCCCAAATGAATGAGACTGACAAGACATTAGAGTACAGGACTGAGAGCCACTTATTTCTGGTTGTGGTCTAAATGAATTCATTAGGTATTTGAATGATATGGATGTACTTATAACACAAAGATTGCGGGGGAGAAAGTGGGAAAAAGTGGTTTCTAACGTCATACACAGACTCACAGGGCCATTTAAAATCCTTGTCAGAGGAAGGGTCAGAGAAAAAGACAGAGCGTACATTAAAACAACACACATATATTCCTTTTTGATTTTTGTGGCTATACCTAAACTTTACTGGTTCGTTTCGATCACACACAGCGATCCAGTAGCAGGCCATTGTTTGTTTGTTGTAGCACATAACTCGACAAACCCTAACATTCACATGCAACTATCAGTCAAAATCCAACTAAAAAACCGACCAAGAAATTAAAATTTCCGTCTGCTTCACGGATACCCAATTCCATAAACATTCACATCTCCACTTGCGTTAGCTGTTCCTCTCAATAAATGTGTGATGCTGAACTCCCACCAACTTAAGGTTAATTATATATGTAATGTGTATATATTTCTTGGCTCGCTATAAAGGAAGAAACTTGTACTTTGCTGGCCAATAAATAGTAAGACGCGGTGGGGTTTCCCGATGGGCCATTGGATCTGGAGATTTTATTCAAAATATTATATGCGGTAGACCATTGTGCCTTGAGATTTTATTGAGATTTTATTGAGTGATGCAGACCATGTAAAAAAGCTGGCTGGCTGGCTGGCCGGCCGTGCCTGATGCGGCGAGAATCTGGGTGTGTGCTGTCGTCATTGTCTGCGTAATATATGAACATAGGAATATGAATATGTAAGTTGGGAAGCGACCGTTCACAAAATACTAAATCCAGAAGGAAAAAATAAAAAGAATGCCATCTCAAGTAAAGAATGTGATTGTGAATGTGACGCTTTCTGTACAAGCTGCATGAAAGAGATTCCATGGATATCTCACCCATTAGTTTCAGGAAACTGAGATTGTGAAGCTGTGGAAATATACTAGTAGTTAGCCGTTAGAGGTGGATAGTTTCAGCCTGCGGGTCCTTTTCTGGTTGCCTGCTCCTGCCGAGTAAAGTAAAGTATGTTTATGTTTGCAAAGGGCGCTGCCATCGGATGTGGCGAAACTAGCAAGTTGGATAGAGGAAGTGTTTGAATTTTTAGTTCGAAGACGGTGGGATGGTGTCATTGTTATAGCGACGGGTCATGGCATGCGCCGCTGTGACTGTACGGCACAAAGTCCCGGGCCCGCCTGGCAGATAATAGTTGGACAATGAAAAATCCCACCCATTTCATTTCAGCATGCGTACTCACCGGTGGGTCCTACACCACCTAATTGGTACACCCTATCGCATCTCCACCATTGGGATCTTAAACTGGCTCGTTTTATAATTAGGTTTTAATGTCAGATTTGTAGGATCTTAAACTGGCTCGTTTTATAATTAGGTTTTAATGTCAGATTTGTAAATTTTAATGGAGTTGTTTTTACTTTTTTTTGGAATTTTTGGTGTGGGAAAAATGTGTTTGTGTTGATTGTATATATGGATTTAACACTCTGAAAAAAATTTAGGATACTTGGATTGTGCAGAGTTATCCATCAAACTTGTGATTTTAATAAATTTTTGTAGGATTTTAGAGGAATTAGATTGGAAAAACTCACTAGAAAAATTTCCAAAAAATTGCACTAAAAACAACTCCAATTTTAATTATCAAAAAAGTCATTATAAGGTTGTTTTGGCCCAATGAGAATGCCTATTGTATATTGTAGGCAGGTTTTGTTTACAAATTTGGTAATGTCAGATTCATAAATTTTATTTATCAATCATTATGAAGTTGTTTTTGGCTTATGGGAATCCGCATGTTCTCTTGTGTAACAAGGTAATGTTAAATTTATAAATTTTACATATCAAAAATATCATTATAGATTTGTTTGGATGAGTAAGAAATAAAATTACTTATATTATTAAAAATTATAAAATTTTATGTTCAGTAAAATTTGGCTGACAAATTTTATTTCTCGAGAAACAGAGAGAGAGCCTAATCATATCCCCATTGAAGAACATACTGAAAACCTTGTAAAGGAACTGGAGATTAGGGTCTATGAGAGGAGAACAAGAAGGAAGCATAAGCAAATGCTAGAAGAAGAGGAGACATAGCATAAAACAACAAAAAATAAAAAAGGAAAACAAAGTATGGGAACTGGGGATGAAGAAATAGAAACAGAGCCTAGGGTTTACTGTAGAAAGCCCCATACTCATCCTACAAATAAACTAAGATTTAGTTTAAAGGAAAATATCAACCTTAAGCTAAAGGAGGTGGTGATTGTTGATGAAGAAGAATAAATTTTGAATATTTCAAAGAGCATAAAGAAGGCCACCAAACAATGGAAAATAGAGTATGTCGGCAGAAAAGGGAAAGAAACCCTAAATGCTAACATAACGATACAGAAAGGTACTAGAAGGATGACTAGAAGCCAAGACAAGTTAAACCTCCTTGCTCATGATGCATTAGCTATGGAAGAATTATAACCTTACCTCACTGGCAGAGAAATATACAAAACCCTAATTTTGTTGAAAAAACCCTAATTTTACCTCAACATTTTGGCATACTTCATCTCATCTTTTTGACTTTCGGTTTATTTTTTATATATTGTGGTAATATGTCATGAAGGTTTTGTAGCTAAGGGAGAGTAGAAAATACGAGTCAACACAAGAGAAAAGGGCCTTAAAAGATGTAAACAATTACACATGACAGTTGAATAGTTTCAGCAGATTTCACAGGTTTATGTATCGGTTTTGTTACTAAGGAGGAATATGAGTTACAGTTCCAAATATGAAGCCTACAAGTGTGTGAACAGTTTCAATCTTACACTTTAGCTATGACTCGTCATTTTCCCAAAAGAATAACATAGGAGGATGCAACAACAATTTTTAGATACTTTGACCAATGTTTAAATGGAAAATCAAGATCTGAATAGCTAGAAAGATAGGATTTTAATTATGTTTTATAAATTAAACTCTGAGATATTGTAAATATTTTATAGTTATGCTACCAAGTTTGTGGATCTGAAACTTTATGTATTTTTCCTACATAATACATCAAAAAGGAGGAAAAAAGGTTGGATTTTGGAAACAGAAATAGTATTTTTCACTATGTGTGATCAATTTGTTATTTTTTAAGTACTAAGAGGACTAGGAGATCATGTTCGTGATACAAAGATTCCAGTGTTGATGTGCTCACTTAGTTCTTCTTTTGTAATAGTTTCCTTTTTATGTGATCATTTAGCTCTTGTCTTCTGATGTTTAAATGAGATTATGCGACAAAATTCATAGTTAATGCTTTGGTTCATATGGTTTAAGCATATGCATTATTTATTCTAAAGCTTGCAGGATTCATGGTTCATGCCCTACTATAGTGGATTATGTTCTTTTTCTACTACCATTCATATGATGTTTGATATGTCTATAGTTTGTTATCTATCCCGCCTCTGTCCCTCATGATTCATATACTCTGAGATCTTGGTATCTACATTTGAAACTTAATTGGTTAACTCCATTGCCCAATATGTTACTTGTTTCATCCCAACCACCACATTCAAAAGCCAAAAACCCTACTGAATATCCAGCCATTATTTGAAGACACAACCAATTTCTAAGCTCAGTGATTAGGTTGTCAGAGAGAGCCTTCTCTGGATTGAAGGCTCTAGCCTTCAATCTACAAGCTTTGTTTGAAAAGGTTACCTTAGGAATTTCTCTCTCACAACCAAGAGGAATTTTTGACTGATAACAATCATGTCCAAGAATAACACCCAAATAGGGACATGCGACTTAACATCTAAGAGTGCCTCAACAACGCACCAGATCACCATCTATCCAAGACCTTGTGGAAATAATTAGTTTTAATTCATTTTAGGCCTCATCCATTATTACAAATGGAATATATCTTTGTATATTTTGATATAGTGAGTAATATTTGAGACTCTTATATGGTATAAGGGCTTATTTCTCATACTCAATCTTTCTTTATATTTACTTCCTACATTTAGGTTAATCTAATGTTAGTGTCGATATTTTCAGATCCTCCTCTTCTAGATGTACCAATTGTTGTGAGTTGCAAGTAGACCTAGTTGTGATAACTATTTTTATCTAACTCTCAACCTCTTTCATGGTTATAAATAGAAGATATCATTGTATATTTTTCATTTAATTAATAATATTTGATCATCTTTACATGAGTGAGTTAAATTTATATAGATTGAGTTTTTCATTGAAGACATCCTTGTAATATTTGATACTCTTACATGATTGGGTTGTTAAATCTATATTCATTGTGTGTAGGTATTTTTTGTATGACAAGATTCGGGTGAAAAAAGCAAAAGCAAAAATCGAATTTGCCCATGATTTTTGGCGAGACCTCAATATTTCATGATTCCATGGTTTAAATGATGAAGAACTTTTCATTTTTTTGGAATGAAATAGTTATTGACCACATCCTTATATTGCATTCATTGAAGCAATTTTAATAAATAAATGAATTCAAAACCTTCAAATGGTGGAGGCCCTTAACCAACACATATTTAATTCAAATGCGTTATTTTGTTATTTTTGTTAGATGTTTGGAGCATAACTCAGAAAGGGTAAAAAATTTAAAACTTATTTAAATTGTATTTTTCAATATTGAAATGAACTCAACTTTTTAAAAAATTGTAATTATTGATTTAATAATTTGAGTGTCCCCTAAAAGTACCTTCAAATGTGTTATTTTTGTTAGATCTTTGGAGCACAACTCAGAAAAGGTAAATACTTTAAAACTTATTTAAATTGCATTTTTTCATATTAAAATGAATTCAACTTTTTAAAACCCTGTAATTATTGATTTAATAATTTGAGTGTGTCCTAAAAGTACATTGCTAAGATAACACAAAGGCATCTGGCAAGAAGAATCCATGCTTCCCCACAAACCACCACACTCAATAATTATCAATAATTACCAATGGCATAGTATTCCTCTTTTAACATTATCTAACATTATGTCACAATCATGATTAATAAATAACATTAAAAACTTATTCCCTACAAACCACCATACTCAATAATTACCAATGGCACAATGTTCCTCTTGTAACATTATCTAACATTATGTCACAATCATGATTAATAAATAGCATTAAAAATGACATGTGTCACTAATTGATCATAGCTTTTCCAACTTTTGTAAATAAAACTATTATTCTAAATTACACCTTTTTTTCTAATTCTCTTTAGAATTTAGATTGTTTAGAGCAAAACTCATAGAAAAAAGTAAGTGAGAAAAATTAAAAACTTCTAAACTTTTTGGAATTTCTAGTGCAGGAATGAGGTGGAAAATTTTGAGGTGAAATCTTGATTTGTGTGATTTAAACTAGTTTTTTTTGACCATATATATGAATTCAGCACCATGGAAAACCCTTAGGGCACTTTTATTGTGAAGGATTTACCATCAATTTTGTGATTTCAAAAATTACTACCAGATTTTAGAGAAATTAGACCAGAAAAACTTCCAAAAAATAATACGAAAAACAACTCTGTTTTTGAATATCTAAATAAATTCCGCTATTTAAAAAACTGTAATTATTGATTTGATAATTTGAATGTCTTAAAATCACTCCGCTAAAATAACTCTCAGACATGTTGCAAGAGGAATACCTACTTCCCTACATACCACCACACCCAATAATATGTCTAGGGGCCAAAAAATGTCCTTGGGAGTGGTACAAATTTGGATTATCATAATTGTTATTTTTCTTCGGTGAATTCCATCAACTTACATCTCCAAGATAAATGTTCGCTGCGCCCCATAGGCAGCTACATGCATTGGGGGTAGGCACGCACTTGAATGGAATTTTGTGAAAATGCGACAGGATTGTTTGGGTGGTGTTGGTGAGGAAATTTTGAAAAGCGTGCTATTCTTGAATAACGCATGAGTGCTGCTGTCATTTGGGAATCTTTGTGCCTCTCAGTCAACCCATAGATTGACCTAAGAGCCGCATTTGGTAGGGTGCACCGTATTTTGATCTGATATTTGAGCCCATTATAGTCCAGCATAATGTGCTTTGGTTGCACAAAACCTCTTTTATTGCCGAAGGGTCACTGATTTTAACAGCGACTGTTGTCGTTTTGCAATTTCTAATTGATTTTAAGTGCAAGAAAAAATTGCGCGTTGAGTTTTTTATATGCGGTTCAGATGACTGGAGAGTTTCTTTCTTTTCTTTCTTTCCACAGTATTTCAAATACATGTATATCACGTTATTTTTAATTACGTCGAAGGTGTTTTTAGTGTGAAGTTTTAAGAGCTGTGAGTGTAAAGATAGCCGTTGGAGGTCCTAGTCAGACTATTTAACAATTGAAGTTGGATTTATTTCTTCAATTTGTCTCGACGATGAACCACACTAGTTGGTTCGAAACGTGTCGATAAAAGTCTTTCTATTATTTATATGTAATTTATACCGAACTTCTACTTATAAAAATAAAATTAATAATGATTAAAAAATTATCAACAAAAAATTATATAAAAATTTATATATTACAAATGGCTGACATACAACCATATGTTCTCTTCATTTGATCAATGACGGGATTAAAATTTATATATTACAAATGGTGCCAAGCAACCATACGTTCTTTTTAGTTGATCAATGATTGGATAGATCGTTTAACATCATTGGCATTTTTTTTAGGATGTGATGGGCAAATATTAGTATATTTATTTGAGATATTTTCAATTTCTCAGCTTAGAATTCTGTGATTACCACATATGTATTGAGGATTTCCGGGTTTTAGTTAAAATTGATCACTTCTATCATAGGAAGTTCAGAGAGGCGTTAGAAATTGAGAAGCATGGTAACAATCTGAATAGGGATGAAGGTTGGAAAATTAGCAGCAATTAGATCCATGCGCTCCATTCCTAGTTTTTATTTATTCCTTGAAATTGCTCCATTCCTAGTTTTTATTTATTCCTTGAAATTTCTGGGTTTATCCAGATTTTGATTTTCCCTAGGATTATATATATATAATTCTTGTTTTTTACTAATTTAATATTATTATTTATTTATTTACGTTTACATTTGTTTATTTTTCTTTATTTATTTATTTATTTAAGTATAGTTCTTAATTCTTGATCTCTTAGGCTTATTTTTATTAAAAATTATGACTTATTTATATTTTAATTTTTTTTTTTATTATTGTTTGATTCGTATTATTCATTTCTTTTTAATTTTTTTTATTAAAAATTTGTTTATTTTTATATTTTTGTATTTTTTGAAAATGTGTGATTCTTAATTATTCTTTTTTTGGTGACTAGTGCCCAAACCTCAAAAACGACCCTCGGTTAAGAGGAGACTGGAACTGGTGACATGCACAGTAGCACAGGCTGGTCACACGACCAAACCTCTGCTCGTTATGATTTTTAATTATTCATTCTTATTGCTTATTTACTTATTTTATAATTTATTATTATTTATCTATTTATTTATTTTTTTAATTAATTAATTAATTTATATTTATTTATTTATTTTTAAGGATGTTTTAAACGTTTGTAACTTATTTGATTTTATAACATTTAATTTTTATTTAAATCAATTTTTATTTTTGACTTTCTAATGGACGAATTTATATTTTGAAGCATCTCCACCTATATATATATGGTTATGTTAGATCAGATTCTCCACCTTTGCACCACAATGGAGGGTTAGAAACATTGGCTCCAATAAATTATTTAATGTGATTTCTCGGAAAATTTTCTCTCTAAATAATTTCAATTTTTTTACTGAATAATTAATTTTCCAATTTTTTAACTGAATAATTAATTTTTTGTTTGGAAAATATATTGATTTAATTTAATTTTTAGTTTTAAATGTTTATTTGATTTTATTAGTATTATTTTAAATTGGTGCTTAAAAATCATGTTTCATTGACTCTAATGACCGGAGTTCGGTGCCAGTTTTTAAAATTTATATTTCACTGACATTTCGTAACATTTTTATATTTGGCTGACTTTTTGCAACTTTAGTTGTAAATTAAAATCAGAGGTTTCCACTTTGATTATTTTGATTTCAGGTTATTTAGTTTCCACTTCGATTATTTTGATTTCTGCTCGTTTAGTTGCTTGTGAGGGAAGGAGAATGTTTGAAAAATTTTAGATTATTTTGATTTTAATTTATTTAGTTTCCGAGGGAAAAAAATATTTGAAAATTTATATTTTTAAAATTTTATGGGAAATTTGTTAAATTGAAATTATCTATTTTACATAAAGTTAGTGTTATAAGGTTTTTAATGGTGTTGAATTTAAGTATTGATGGGTTTTAGCAGTGCATTTTATTAGACATTATTTTTCGTTACCGAATAATTTTTCATGGTTTTTGAATAGTCCTAAATCTATTTATGCATTCAAAAATAAATTTTAAATAATAAAAAATTACAATTTAACTAAAATTATATCACCATATCTTATCCAAAAAAATTAAAATTTAAAACAATTAGTTTATACTATTAGAAAATTTTAAATAAATCATCATTTCTATTTTTTATTGTAAATAAATTTTAATAATAAAAAAATTCCAATTTTACTAAAATTATATCACATATTTTATCCAAAAAACTAAAATTTAAAACCATTAGATTCTGCTATTAGAAATTTTAAATAAATTACAATTTTATTTTATTTTATTAATATTATTGCTAATATAAATAATTTAATATTATTTAAATTATTACGTAAATTTGATAATAAATTGGATTTTGAAAATTTTTATATAACATAAGAATGAAAATAAAACATCAAAAGTTTATATATTATATAATATATATAATATATATATATATATATATATATATATTCTGTGTAAATCTAATTCTATTAAAAGGAAACAAAAATAAAATTACAATGAGCCTCAGCCAAGAACAACGAAGTTTCTTCTAAGTATCATAACTGCCCCATATTTGGGGAAACCAGTTTAACATTACAAAAAACCATGCAGAACTCTTGGAACACATCGACAAAACCGGAATAAAGATTTGATACAACACCATCTGAAGCAGTTGAAAACAAGACAGAATTGCCTATCATGTAAACAAAAACCAAAACAATAGGAGACTAGACCTAACCCATCAGCATCAGAACCCTGAGTTGGCGTGTGGATGTCCACTTGGCATCACATGGGGACGTCCTGGTCAGGAGGCTCCTCGACAATGGGGCACGCGTTCCCATACTAGATCTCAGCCTCCTTTGCCACGTCGCCTTCCGCCTTGCCACCTGGAGGCTCCCTCACTCGAAGGGTGCCGCTCGAGCTGCCGGCAATTGCCATCGAAATTGAGGCTCTAAGAGAGCTGCCACTTGGTTGCCGAGTGTTGCCATTATCCCCTTCCGCATGCTGTCTGCCACGCGGAGCTCCCCTGTCTTCTTCCGTTGGGAGCTGCTTAGAGCCATGACTCACAGTCATGCTGCGAATGTCCTGAGGTTGCTCTACAGAGTTTCGCGCAAGAGCACTGTGCTGATCTTCTTCTTCTGAGAAAACGATGGTGACATTAGCGGTGATGACGGGCAGGTTCAGGTTGCTCTGGAACCTGAATTGAGTCGAGTGGGAGACCAGATTAGGTTGCAGAGGGAAAGTTGTAGTGTGAAGCCGGAAATCTCTGTGCTCAACCATTGATGCCTATGCACGACCCCTGCCACTGCGTGTGTGAGGATAATGTCTGTAGGGGGAGTTGGGAGGGGGAGAATTGGCCTGAGGAGGAGTTGGAGAGGCATGTGGTGGTGGCGGTTCAGAGCTTTGCGCTGCCTGTGATCGAGCGCTACCACCTCGGTTACCTCCTCTGTGGTTCCTCATACGGTGACGAACCATAACAATGTGGTGGGAGAGAAGTTCAAGAGAATTGGAAGCCTAAAAAGAAAGTCGAGAATGCACAAAGGGCTCCTGGACAAGGTTCAAAGGGCAATGCCTGGAATGGGAATAATGATACCCATTTCCAAAGTCAATACAACACAAAAGCCAACATCTTCTTCCTGTAACTATTCTACTGTAGGGGTTTCCGGCTTGGAACGGGCAAATGCTGAAGGAGGGAGGGCAGACTGAGGGATTGATGGGTGCCATGTTAAAACAAACAGCTTTCGTATCTCGACCTGAGCGGCCATTAAAAGCTTCTTGCAAGCGGACCTACGCTCGCCTCAAGTGAGCCTACGAAGGCCATAACTGAGCTTGGGATGGTGCGCTGGTCACCATCTGGCTAGGCCGAGCACTGTCATTCAGTCGGCTCGCCATTAATGCTCTTGAATTTCACCCACATCCAAGTAGTTAACATAATTATATTACCATCCAAATAATTTTTATTTTAAAAAATTAAATATCAAATCACCAATATCTTAAAAAAACAACTTACCATTATTAAAAAATATATTTAAAAAATTTAACTTTTATTTATTTTTTTTCCAAATATCTCATAAGTGTAAGTTCCCAACCCTCATTTAACATATAAGAAGCATTAAACTCTATACATATGGCTCATTATTGCAAGTATGAAGAGTGCAACCTTTCCTGTAAGTGTAAGTTCCCAACTCTCATTTAACATATAAGAAGTATTAAACTCTATACGTGTTGCTCATTATTGCAAGTATGAAGAGTGCAACGTTTCCCGAATATCTATGAGTGTAAGTCCATTTAACATATAAAGAGTATTAGACTTTATGCCTATTGCCCAATATTGCAAGTATGAAGAGTGCAACTTTAATCTGGTTAGTTCATTGTTGATTGTAAGTATAAGGATAGTAACTTTATGGTCTCAATTATGTTCACATATTTTTATTTAGTTGATGAATATTATAATGTATCTAAATTTAAAAATATTTATAGTATAAAATAATATATTTAAATGTGAGAAGTGAGAATTACTTTATAATAAGTAAGAGAAGTGAAGTTACACAATAAATTAAAAGAAGGGAGAATTTTCTCTAAAATATTTTAATAATTCATATATTTAAATTATATTTTTATAGGTTAATAATGAACTTTCGTATATGTTTATTTTTACAATTCTCACTCATTGTAAAGAAGTAAAGCGTAAAATATTTTTCTATGATTCTAATTTATGAAAGAAAAATGTATAGAAATTTAAATAAATAGTTGTGTGAAATTATTAACATAAGTATATACAATCATTATACAATGGTTTTTTAGGAAAATAAAATTTGAGAAAAAATCACAAGACTTTATAGCAAGTTCAATGCATTATTTAGTAATTAATAAATGTTAGAATACATCTTCAAAGGTTATGTGCTTTTAATAGGAGTAATTGATACTATTTAGGTTCAAAAGAATTTTTTTAGCATAATAATACCTTCAATAACTTCTCACCATATCTGTCAGGACCTTGAGTTGGCATCACCGCTCTCGGGTGAGTCAGGCACCCCACACAAGTGCACATGAGAAAAGCGTGACACGAGTGTGCCCAAGTGAAACGATGGGTTGGTGCGACTCGAGCGTGACCAATGAGCAGTTGATGGGAGGGCACGTCGGGTGACCCGAGTTAGGCATTCAGGTGGGCATGTGCATAAGCGAGGTGCCCATGGAGAGGCAACACAGTGGGGAGCGAGCAACTTGGAAAAACACGTCGGGGAATAAGCATGCAACAGGGGTGCAAACCTGAGCACTGTGCATGTTATGCTGTTAACTTGCAAATGATACCCAAATACAGAATATGCGAAGAAAAGAGACCCAGAACACAGAATATGCGAAGAAAAGATACCCAGAACACAGAATATCAATGAATTTATTATTCAGAGAGTAATGTTCACTTGCCTCTTCGAGGGGGCAACCTCCAATAGAGCAGAGCTCGACTACAAAATAAGACACGATACTCCTCGCAGGGAGTTTCTATCCTTTATATATGACTCATATGTGCAATACCATGGGCCAATACCACGTATTACTAATACCATCTATCTAATACTACGGCCCATTTGCAACTAACTGTGGTTCCGTTATTAATTGTGGATTAACCACTTACAATTATTAATATGGGCTTTATTGACTCTTGACTATGACGTGGTCCCATTACATAGATAAGGGGGTTAGGGTGGGACCCTAACATGTCCACCCCCTTAAGACTAGCCTTGTCCTCAAGGCTGAAGCTGCGGAAACTGCTGCAGAATAGTGGTTGGCTCCCAAGTTGCATCTTCTAGAGAGGTATCTTTCCATTTGACTAGGACTTCCTTAATCATGCGGCCACGCAGTTGCTTGACTTGTGTGTCAAGGACCTGTTCTGGTTGAAGCCAGATGGATCCTTCTTCATCCAATTCCGGTAGACTAGTCTGAATTCTGCAATTGTTCCCAATCACTTTCTTGAGGCATGAGACATGAAAAATTGGATGGATTTTTGCAGTAGGTGGTAAAGCCAACTTGTAGGTCACTTCTCCAATGCGTTGAAGTACTTGATATGGTCCGTAGAATTTGGGAGAGAGTTTCTGACATCCCTTGTCTTTGAGTGATGTTTTCTTATATGGTTGGAGCCATAAAAAGACCTAATCCCCTTCTTGAAAGTGGCGCTCTAAGCGATGCTGGTCTACCTGTTGCTTCATGCGGTTCTGAGCTTGGTGAAGATTCTCTCGAAGATGGGTGAGCATAGTTGTGTGGTGTTGTAGGAGTTGATCCACTGCTTGGACTTTTGAGCAGCCCTTGAAATATGAAATAGGTGAAGGCGGAATTTGACCATATACTGCTTCATATGGATTCATTTTGGTGGTGGCATGATAGTTGGTGTTATACCACCATTCTGCCAGAGGTATCCACTGTACCCAAAGGTGTTGTTTTTCTGAAGTAAAACACCTAAGGTAGGTTTGTAGACATTTGTTGACTACTTCAGTTTGACCATCTGTTTGCGGATGGTAGGAAGTACTGAGTTTTAGTTGAGTGCCTTGTATTCTGAAGAGTTCCTGCCAAAAATTGTTGGTGAAGATCGGGTCGCGGTTGGACCCAATAGAAATGGGCATGCCATGCAATTTGAAGATCTGATCCATGAAAGTTTTAGCAACCAATGTGGGTGTAAACTAGTGGGGGAGAGTGCAGAAATGAGCATACTTCGACAATCGGTCCACAACCGCCATGATGACTGACTTGTTCCCTGACTTTGGAAGACCTGTAATGAAATCCATAGAAACTTCGGTCCAAATGGATGCCGGAATGGGCAATGGTTGTAAGGTGCCTAGTGTGTTGACTGTTTCCCCTTTGTGGCATTGACAGACCTTGCATTCGGTTACGAAGGTAAGGATGTCCTTTTTCATGCCTGTCCAGAAAAATGATGTTCTAGTGCGAGCATACGTCTTCTGAAAGCCCGAATGTCCTGCAATGGGAGATGAGTGCATCTCTGCCAAAATGTGACTTTTGAAGGTGGATGTTGGTGATATTACGACTCTGTCCTTGTAGCGAAGAATATCATCCTGCCACAAGTAGCCCTTGGTGGAATTTGGGTCGGCCTGTAATTTTGTCCAGCTGAGTGTGGATTTTGTTTACCGTTTCCTCCAGTTTGTCCATCCTTTCATTGGCTATCACTTGAGCTCTAGTTGCTACCATACACTGTTGTGATGAAAAAAAAATTGTGACCGCCAAAAAAAAATTTGCCCAATTAATTGAATGGTACCACCATGCTCAGCTCGTTGTCCTGATTTTAATGGGCTATATCACCAATAAGCGTCCTTCTTGATCAATACTGCAGTCGCCAAATCCTCAAAATGTCAATGCGGCCAAAAGTCCTGCGACAATTATACCCTGGTATAGGAACCCTGCACAATGCTTCTGGTCTGTTGGATCTGAGAGAACTGGCTGGTTGGGACCGATGTCTGTTGCTGCTGCACTCCTTTGCTCAAGCGAATCTGGAAGAGATGATGAGTAAAAAAGGAACTAGGGTCTTGGGGAGTGTCAGGTGCTACAGATCGCAATATACATAAGGGTCTGGCAGTAGTACTCGACCCAATGTTTCAAGGCTCTAACTAAGGAGGGTCGACCGTACCCTTAGCCGTACCACCCGACTACCCTATCGTATGGGCGAGTAATCTCTCTGAGTGCTGTTCTCGGTGTACT
>APFE030723610.1:0-13086 GCA_000404065.3 Pinus taeda
TTTAGGACCCGAAAAACTGCTAAAAATAGTAAATTGTGCTATAATTAAGGAAACTGAAAAAAAACTGCACGAAGCAATAGAGGGGATCCAAGTCGAATTAGCGGGTGGCCACCAATATCCACCTGGATCAATTCCATAGAATCTAATGTTAGATTTAAGACCCACCATGTTCCAAAGATCGATATGAGGAAGTTTTATGGAAAAGATATTGTAACATGTATGCTACAGATGGAGCAATATTTTGATCTCCATAATGTACAAAACACACAAAAGTACACATTGCAACTTTATATTTAGAACCCAATCAATTTGTATAGTATCGACGTATTTTCTCTCGTAAACAAATTGTCACTTGATCAATTTTTATGGAGGAAATGATAGCACATTATGAGGATAAAAAAAGAAACATCTTCTTTAGCCAATTGATAAATCTCAAAAAAAAGGGTTCAATGGTGGAGCACATTGAGGAATAAAAAAAATTGAATATAAGGGTAAAAGATATTCCAGAGGAGCATAGAATTGATATGTTCATAGGGACTTTAAAGGATAACATCCAACATGAGGTTCACCTTTGGGAACCTGATTCATTGGAGAAGGCATTCAAGTTGGCAAGAAAAATTGAAAGAAAAATTATGGTAGCAAGGAAGCCTACCACTCACAACTATAAAGATGGAAGTGTTTCTTCCCCTATCCTTCCACAACCTACAAGGTTGACACCACAACAATTGGAAGAAAAAAGAGAAAAAGGTCTTTGTTACAGTTGTGATAGAAAATACATTAAAGGGCATAAGTGTGCTGAGAAGAAATTATTTTACATAGATTGTGAAGAGGAGGAAGAAAAGGAACAAGAAACGTTAAAAGAAGAATATATACACTAGGAACCAAACCTAGAAAAAGAGGAAATGAATCCGACCATATCTTGTAATGCATTGGTAGGAATTACCACTCCTCAAACTCTCAATATAGAAGGACATATCAAGAAGAGAAAGGTAATAGTGTTGATTGATTCGGGTAGTACCCATAATTTTATTCATTGTAAAATAGCCAAGGAATTGAATTGCTTCCTATGTCAAGCACCAAAGTTTCAAGTCATGGTTGCAAATGGAGGAACCATAAATTGCTCTGGAAAGTGCCATAATATTAAGCTATCCATGGGAGAATATGTAATGAATAGTTAAATACTTTCCATTCCAATGGGTGGTGATGATGATGTACTAAGAGTCCAATGGCTACAATCTTTGGGTATGATAGCTTTTAATTTTCAAGAACTTTTCATGAATTGTTTTTGGGAAGGAAAGGAAGTTTAATTAAGGGTTATCATAGGGAAACCGGGAAAGATAATCAACTCTAACAGTATGAAAAAGATTTTAAAGAAAGAAAAATGGGGCGTAATTGCACAATTATGTTCACTAGAGGTTCCCACATCGAAATCATCTATTTCTCCAGATTTCCAAAAAGTTTTGGACAATCATTCCAAGGTATTTGAGACTTCCAAAGGCCTCCCACCTATTCATGATCATGATTATGCTATTCATTTGATTCCAGGAATTGTTACCCCAAACATCAGGCCTTATAGATATTCTCCCATCACATCATCTTCAAAAGAAAATTCTATGGTTCAAGCAGTGGAAGATCACATCGAGCTTCAACAACAATTTCTCAAACTCTTAAAGGATAACCTCACTTTGGCGTAGAATAGAATGAAACAACAGGTAGATCAACATCGCAACCAAAGAAGTTTTGATGTAGGTGACTGGGTATTTCTATGACTACAACCATACAAACAAATGTCCCTCAAGAAAGCTAAGAAGGATAATAAATTATCACCAAAGTATTATGATTCGTACAAGGTGTTACAAAAGATTGGTACTATGGCATACAAATTGAAGTTTCCTGCATCTTCACAAGTGCACTCATTTTTCCATGTTTAATGCTTAAAGAAGGTTATAGGTAAGAAGATCCTAGTTTAAACAATATTGCCAGAACTTGACGAGGAAGGAAAAATCATATCGGAACCTGAAGTAATCACAGAAACAAGAAATCGACAGCTATGAAATCAATCAATTTCAGAGTATCTCATCAAGTGGAAGAACTTACCCATTGAAGATTCCACACGGGAGGATGAGAATTTTATACAGAAGCATCCATAACTACTCAAGTGTTGAGGACAACACTTTTTGAAGGAGAGGGGCATGTTAGGTCCCTATACTACTAGTGTAACCCCCTTATTGTATTATTGAGCCCATATAGTCCCCATGTTATTATTGTGCCCCATAGAAGCCCACTATTGTTATTGTTGTGCCCCTACAATATTATTGTTATGTAGGCTCTAATTATATTGGGACCCCTTAGACTCCTATATATAGAAAGAAGGTATTGTCATTTGTATCATTCAAGAATTGCTCATTTGTGTACGTAAAGGAGTTTTCCCTCTCAAAGAGGTTTATTTTGAAATCATTGATCTATCTTTTCTTCTATTTTGTGAGCTGGTTGCATAACACCATGTTAAACTTTTGTGTCATGTGTGTGCTTCTCATGATGTGTATGCGTGCATTGATTCATATGGATGTTGTTATGGTTTTTTAATGGTTTCTCTTATTTAGTGGATGCCAAGTGGTGAGCCCTAGTATTGCACCAAGAGTGCTGCAACTCCCAAGGGCTCCTCAACTCTCTTTATCAACCCAAGGTTCATACAAACTTTAAGGTGACAGTGCTATATACACAGTAGTTGCGATTCTACTAATTCCACTCTCAAATAGGACATTTGATCAATAGTGCTATAGGACCATTCTTCCTAGTGAATTAGAAGGAAAACTAACTAATGAAGGTGGAATTCAAAAGCTAGCTTTAATGATAAAAAGGAAAAAATATTTTTGAACTTCAACTTGTAAATACTAGTGAATCAATTCATGGACAGATAAGAGTTACACTAATTGAAGAGAGGTAACTACATTATCTTGAAATCAACCATCTAGCTACCAAATCTACTTGCAGACATGAAACTAACCTAGCAAATCATAACTCCAAATTCCATGCATTATCTATCTAGCTCACACTTGCATATAAATCAATGTTCTATTTGTGCTAAATTTGTGATAAAGAAACTATTGCTATTATATTTTGTAGTGAAGAAAAAGGATGGTTGGAGTGTCCTAGGTGCTGCCCTTAATCACAGAGTCATAGCTGGGGGTCAACCTACTTCTAAACTAAGTTAAAATTGCATCAAAGGTCAACATAGGTGTCGAAACAGGCTGCTACAGGTGCCTTGTATTGCTACAGGAAGGATGTCGAGAAGGTTTAGGAGGTAGGAATGGTGGGCTAAATGGATGGGAAGGTGGATGGAGGTTGGGGTAGATGGATGAAAGGTGGCCAACATGCTTAGCCAAGCTCAAAGCCTTTGGAAGGATTTTTTTGCACTAGGAGAGTTGCTCATGGTGACCTAAGGGAATGATCTCTATAACATAACTTTGAGGATAGAATTTGGGGTTAATCAAAGAGGGTGAACAAGTCTAAGATGGAGATGGTGAAAGGCCCCTTACCTGGAGATCGAAACAACCAATAGTGGAAAATATGAGTTGAATTTAAATCCCATCTAATCTATGTCAAAAACTCTGACCTAGTCAATAAATCAACTCCTAAGCTAGAGTAATCACATGCAAAACAAATTGACTAACATAGATGTTCTTCCAAGAAATCATAAAAATAGTATTTTTGGATTGTAATTGTAGCGTATTCCATTCTTGCTCCCATGGGAGAGATGAGATAGAGATTGCAATCATGAGATTTTTGAGTAGTTATTTTATAATGAAATGTAGAAAAATAATAAGCACTCTAAACTAAAAAGAAATGCCAATACATAAGAGGTACCTAATCCATTGGGTTTGGGCCCAAACCCAAGAGTCTCAGCCCTCTCGAACTAACTCAATGATTAACCAATAAGAAACTTCTCATTATCATTGCATCAATGTCAGATACATCACATAACCAATGAAAAATAACAGTATCAAGTGCCTGAGATCGATAGCTTCCTAGTTGAAAATAGAGTTTGAATCCTCATGAGCTTTTTTGCATGTTTATTTATACAAGAGGGTAGCTACTAGTATCTCCCTAGAAAATAGGAATGTTTGTCTCCTAAAACTTGATAAGGGTGGATCTTGATCTTCTTTACGTGCACTTTCTTGGCTGCCAATGACCTCGTCTTGCTTGGCTGCCAAGGACCTTGAAATGATGAGAGAGAGTGTGGTTATCGTGGCTAATTGAGGGAGTTAAGGAGGTGGAAAACCTCCTAGAATCTGTCCCTACTATCTACTATGATCTCTTGAAGCGAACAAAGTTCTTTCTATAGATTAATTACTCCAGAAGACTTGGAATATAAAGATATCCATGAGGATACAAATATTATATATTAAATGTGTGAATAAGAATGATTTTTACAATGAGAATGAGAGTCTTGCTTATATACCAAGCAGGTGTTTTTCATGGAGAGTCATGTCTCATTTAGACATGACTCTTCAACCTAATTACTAATTAACTACTCATTGTTTATGGTTATTACCATTTACATCATTTTACATTATTTCCTATATATTTATTCATAACATTGCCTTCCTCCTCAAAAAACTTTGTCCTCAAAGCTTGTTAATGAAAAAGGCTTGATCTCTTTTTCAGCTTCGAATGTCTTTCTATCTCGGAACTTTCATCTTTGTCAATACATGTTGATATGATCCTCTAAGTGATAAACAAAATTTTCTTCTTTGTCAATACATGTTGATATGATCCTCTAAGTGATAAACAAAATTTTTGCATAGAGAAAGGATCAAACCATCCTAGATTAATCTTCTATGTAATATTCTGATCACTGAAACTTTGTAATGACTTGTCATCATAGGACTGGATTGAGGTTATTTCAATATTCTTCAAAACATCAGCTTGTTGTTTATGTTCTGAATGGTACATATACGTAGCTTGATTAAGTTGCCTACTCTCATGATTCAGATGCCGATAGGGAACTTTTTTTGGTTTGACATTCCTTTACTAAGTGTTTGGATTTTTTTTTATTTACTTTAGGGGATGATGTTGTTGAGTTGGCTACACAACCCTCACTTGGAATGTTAATCATATGAACTACAACATCTAAGTGTGTCGTTTCTTCAACTGACTTGTTTTCTTGAGTTGTCATATTTACTGGATCGATATTCGTTCCCTTATTTTCAACTTGGACTGTTATGACTAGAGATTTCAATACTTCTTGTTGAGTGAATTGTTCTAACTTGTCTTTTAATTCTTTCTTATCATCCTTAAGTTTCTAAATTTGAGTGAGTAGACTTTTATTATGGTTTCTCAGATGTAAAAGTTCTTTGATTTCTGATTTATCAACCTTATTTTCAATGTTTTGACTTTTAAGATTTTCATCTTTTAGATCTCTGATTTGTTCTAAAAAAAATTATCAAGGTTCTTTAAACACAAGGTTTCCTCTTCTTGTTCTGATAAGTGATTCTTGAGTTCTTTCTTTGTGACCTTAGTCTTCTTCACTTGTGCCAATAATTTTTCGACGTGGTCCTTGAGACAAGAAATTTCTTCATCTTTTTCCATTATTTCTTTGTAATTCATATCCACTAATTTTTTATGTTCATGTTCTAACACTTTCTTGTTTTGTTGAAGTTTGGTTATTTTTCCATTCTCTTGATCTTTTAGCTGCACTTTCTTGGTACACTAGTTTACATCATTTTGTGGGAGTGATGATGGATGTTCAACCTGCAATTGGGATTCCATTTTCTTTCTCTCCTCATTAAAATCAGCATGTTTTCGCTCAATTATTGTCATTATATGTTCTATATCTCTTGCAAATGATTGTTTTTGTTCATTACTTAGAGATTCCATTTTTTTTTTCTTTTTCTTCACTTCTTTTAATTTTGTATGGAATTTTTTTTCACTTATTTTATCTCCTTTTTTTTAATTAATTTTTATTGTTATTATTTTTTCTCTTTTTTCTTAAATTAAATTTATTTTTTTCTTTTTTATTTTAATCCCTTAAATATATATATAATTTTTTATAATTTAAAATATAAAGTTGGACTAAATAATAAATTATAATGTTATTGAACTATTATATAACTTAATATACATATAGTTATATAATTTATAAGATACAAAAGGTTGCAATTTATGGAGGGATAGGACAGTGGCTCAGTCATGAATGTTGAGGCTACCGAAAACACAATGAAGACTTGTCAGGAAAATTAACCAACGAATGTAGTAGTTGTCGAGTGTTGCCGGTAGAGAATGCGATTGACAGAAGAAGGGCTTCGAGAGGTTGGGCAGTAATGTGATTAGAGAGGGCAGCTCGAGGGGAAGATAGGCCAATGGAGAGCACAGAGCACACTACGCCAGGAGCTGGGATAGGGGATAGGTGACAGAAACGACGGAGGACGTTGAGAACAGATGACGTGGGTTCTCAGCTGTGTTCAGAGCCTGGTCGCAGTTACCAGTGGCGGAGGAGGAAGTCTCTACAATGATGAGAGGTTGAAGGCACTAGTGAGGAACCTAGTAGCCAATTAGCAAGATTTCTCGACCAGTGAGACAGAGCAGTGATTTCAATGGCTTGGTTAAGTTAAGTGGCAAAAATCCACGAATTGTTGGTAGAAGTGTCTAGAGTGCACAAGTTTTTGAAATAGCACCGTCTTTGTACATAGTGGATGTTATTAAAACTAGAGTGGATACAGTGTTGTCGAGTGGCCAGTAAAGGTGAGTCATCCTTCTTTATTTCTATTTTGATTTTATTTTGATTTTATTTTTTATTATATAATTATTTTTCTTTTATTCTTCAATTTTTTTATTTTTTTTAATGGCCAAAGGCCTGATTTGCAATATGGAGAAACACCAACTTTTTTGTAGCGAAACGCTTTACTTGACGACAACAATGTTGATGAAACCTTGATGGCCAAGGGCCTGGACCAGAGAGCATGGCTCTGTACAATGGTGAAGCAGCCACAGGATCAAACTACTCTAATACCAAATGAAGTGAACAAAGTTCCTTCTACAGATTAATTATTCTAGAAGACTTGGAATATAAAGATATCCATGAGGATACAAATACTATATATTAAATGTGTGAATAAGAATGACTTTTGCAATGAGAACGAGAGGCTTTCTTATATACCAAGCAGGTGTCTCTTCATGGAGAGTCATGTCTCATTTAGACATCACTCTTCAACCTAATTACTAATTAGCTAATAATTATTTATGATTATTACCATTCACATTATTTTACATTATTTCCTCTATATTTATTCATAACAGCTCCTGCATTAAATCATCTGAAAAATGCTCCATTTCTTGCATTTAAGCCATATTGGTCCACATTACATAGAAAAACATCTTTTACCCCTCTCACTAAGCATAATATAACAAAAAATCCAAATAATTGTGAGGAAGAGAGAGTTCTAAACCTAGAGGATGGCATTATGACCCTTATGATGTACCTATTGATGAAGCCTCATCATCATCCCCCTACTGAAAGTGTTGCTCATCCTCTTAGCAACTCAATCATCTATTTCCATTTCTTTCATGGCCTTGGTGGCCTCCCTAACATCCTAAGGTTCCTCAGATGATGTGCCTTCATGGGGATAGAATCTTGCATTCTTTTCTATCTCTGTCCATTCCTTCTCCTCTACTTCATTTCTTCCTTCCTGTAGGCCTAACAGCAAGGGTGGATCGAGCTTGAGTCAAATCCAATTGACTTTTAATCTTTGCATGTTTCTTTTGTACATGGGTGTCCTCTCCAATGGATTCCTCAACCTTTCATGAGAGTGATATTCTCTAGTCTGGAGACTGTGGGGTAAGGCATTCCATCTCCTCTAGCAAGATTGCTAGATTTATGTTCCCAACAACCTGAATGTGTCTTCAAAATGTGAGATGGCTTGTTCCTGGGTGGCAAGGTATTTTGGTGCTAAGTTAGCATCATGGTGACAATGTTATGATTTCTAATGACAACCATTGGGCTCATTAGCTCTGCCCTGATATATAATCGTACTTTTCTTCCTTTTCCATGACTCTCTTTACTTCCTCAACTCTTGCCTCCTCATGAGTCATCCAGGATGCTAAGGCCATCAACTGGGTATCCCCCAGTTTTTCATTGGGACCCCAAATATTCATATCAATCAAGGTGAGGTTATGAATGTAAAAATCAACCAATTTCGTTTTGTCCTCCATGCTAGTTTGGTTGCAAGATTCAATGAATTGTTTGTAATCTTGAAATGGCATAGACCCATGTTGTGCTAAGGTTTTGATTTGGAATTGCAACCACTTATCTTTGAGAAAGAGTGCATAATATTTAGATGGTTTTCTGCACTGTAATGCTTCCATGGAGAGGCTTGTCATTATGGCAAGTTGGGTTTCCTTCTCCTGCAGCTTCTCCCTCAACCACCTATTTTATGCGTGTAGCTTATCCTTCATTGTGGACTTCCTCTCTCTTATCTCACTTAATTCCTTACCCATTTCAAGGACCATTTTTTCCATGAGTCCCACATCTTCCACCTTCTTATACTTAGAAATCTTCATCCATCTGTGGGTTTTTCCTCTTTCTTCTTCTAGCTCATAGAAAAGTGGGACTACAAATTTTGGGGGAATAATTCTCCCTCCTTCAATGAATTTATAATAGGATCTTATGCTAAGTTGTGGAATAGGCTCCTAGAGCTCTTGGAAGTACTTCTCAAATGGTTTTTGTGAGGTTTCTACCTCCTATAGTTATTATGTCACATTATGCCCCTCCTGGTGCTCATTCTTCCCCTCCTGTAGCATCCTTTACTCCTCTTGTAGCACACTTCATTTTTCCTATAGCATACTATACCCCTCCTATAGATTCCCCTTTTATTCTTATTAGAGGGTGTTTGGTGTCTTGGGTTATTTGAAGGAAGTTGATCTGGTGGTGGGCCTCCTTACATAAGCTATAGGAGTTTTTTTTATGGGTTTTGGAAAGGTGACCTCTTCGATTTTTCTTTCAGTGGGCCCCACCCCCTCTTTCTTGTTTGGGGAATCTTCAATTGTGATAGGGAATTTTGTGGGAGTTTGCAGCCTCCCTTTCTTGATCCTAGTGCTTTTCCTAGTATTAAAATATAGGGGGACTTGCCTTTGTCTCTTCCTTTTAGGTTTGACTATGGTGCTCAAGGTAGCTAAAGTTCATATACCTCTTTTTCAATGGGTCTTGGAGAAAAAATTGTTTTATTTGGGGATATATTTATTTCTTTGGGCGCAGTATTCTTCTCAAAACTTTATTTTTGTTGTTTCTCCCTCTCTTCCTCTTCATCTTGTTCTTTTCCTACCTTCGCCTCTAGTTCTTCCATTGTCCTTTCTGCATTTGTTTCTCTTTCCTCTTCTTCTTGCCCTACTTCTTCTTCCTCTATTTTTCCCTCTCTCCCTCCAACACTAGAGGTTGGGGTCTCACCTGGTGTGAGGGTTTGTGTGTGAATGAAGGCTTCTCTATCCATGTTTATGAATTTCGACCAAAGGACAGGGATTCTCAATTTTTTCAAGGCATCCACCACTATCATTTTAGAGGCCATGGTGGCCTATGTGTTGGTGTTTTTCATCTCTCACCTTTTGAATCATGTCCTCGATGGACTATAGGAGGAAGTATGGCACACTAAGTCTTTGAGAAAAAGGTCATTCTGCCTAACATATGATTTCATGAAGTAATCTAAAGTGGTAGGCACATACAACTGTTAGCTCCCTATAATACTAGTGATTACCCCATTATTATTGTAGTTGTATCCCTTATTAATATTGTTGTGCCCCATAGAATCCCTCTATTGTTATTTTTGTGCCTTTATATTATTATTGTTAGGTCGGCTAGGTTATATTGTGACTTCTTAGACTCCTATATATAGAAAGGAGGTTTTGTCATTTGAATCGTCGAAGAATTGTTCATTTGTGTAATGTAAAGGAGGTTGCCCCCTCGAAGAGGCTAAATTCTATGGTGTTGATCTATCTTTTCTATCTTTTTGTGAGCTGGTTTCATAACATTTGGTATCAGAGCTTTGGATTCTAGGGTTTCACAACTCTAAATAGGTCATCATGGCATTTTCGCTATAACTTTTTTTCTACGACATTTCAGAAGTGAAAAAAAAAGCCATTTGAGACAAAATTGCACTAAACCTCGGGCCTGAATTTCAGAGCATTTTGCATTATATTTGCAGAGATAGGATCTGAGAAATTTGGTCTTTTTGCATACTCTTGAATTACATTACAAATAGGTGACCTGGGGAAATCATCATAACTTTCTCTCTTAGCATCAGATTGAAATTTCGTAAGAAGGCATAGAAAGAGGATGGACTGTAGTTTCTTTTATATATTTTCAAAGCCAAAAGTTGAAACAGGGAGACGTGGCACATCATAGAAGTTCGTTCTACTGAATTAGTCTATATCAGGTCACTGTGGGAGATTCGGCATAACTCTTCCTTGGAGAATCCAATTTGGATCAAACTAGTGGCATTGGAAAGAGGACACAGAGAGCTACTACAAGTCACAAATTCAAAACTAGATGATCCGAAATTATAGAGATACATCAAAGGCAATATCGAGCTCCTACAAAGTGAAAAAACGTGTGTAAATTTTTTTAAATTTTTGCTTAAGAGTGGTTTGAAAATTTATTTTGAAGGAATTTAAAGGGCATTGTAGAGAATTATTATCGGTAATTGATGCCTCGAGGAAAGAAAATGCAAACACCTAGTAAGAAACCTGAAATCTCTAGCATGACTCATGAAGAAGAGGAAGAAATGCTACATGATATGTCAAAATTACAAGACCAAGTGCAACAAATGTCACTCTCACAAAAGCTAATAGAAGCTAAGATAAATGGTGTGGAATATAAGATGAAGGGAATGGAAGCTAAGATGGACGATTTGAAGACAGATTTGAAGGTAGGCATGGCAGATTTGAAGATAGATTTGAAGACAGATTTGACAAATTTTCTACAAGAAATACTTACTAATGGTGAAAGGGTAGTAAAGGAAACTCATGATGCGAACAAAAGAAATGTTAATCATGATTTCATAGACTCTAATTTTGGATCGAATACCCACCATATTCCAAAAATCGATATGAGGAAGTTTGATGGCAAGGATCCCGCAACATGGATATTACAGATGGAGCAATTTTTCGATCTCAATAATGTGCAAAACAAACAAAAGGTACATTTGGCAACTTTATATTTGAACCAAATCAGTTTGTATGGTATCAATGGCTTTGCTCTCATAAACAAAATTATCACTTGGGCAATTTTTGCAGAAGAATTGACAACACATTATGAGGATACAAAAAGCAACACTTTTTTTAGCCAATTGATAAGTCTCAAACAAAAGGGTTCAATATGGAGCACATTGAGGAGTTCCAAAAATTGAACATAAGGGTAAAAGATATTCCAGAGGAGCATAGGATTGATGTGTTCATAGGGTCTTTAAAGGATAATATCCAACATGATGTTCGCCTTTGGGGACTTGATTCATTAGAGAAGGCATTCAGGTTAGCAAGAAAAATGGAAAGCAAAATTATGGTAACCAGGAAGCATACCACTCACAACTATAAAGACGGAAGTGTTGTTGCCGCTAGTCTTCCACAAACCTATAAGGTTGACACACAAACAATTGGAAGAAAAAAGAGCAAAAGGGCTTGTTACAGTTGTGATAGCAAATACACTAAAGGTCATAAGTGTGCTGAGAAGAAATTATTCTACATAGATTGTGAAGAGGAAGAAGAAAAGGAGCAAGAAAGGTCAAAGAAGAGGATATACTCTAGGAATAAAGCCTAGATGAAGAACAAATGAATCCGACCATATCTTCTAATGCATTGGCATGAATTACCACTCCTCAAACCATCAAGATAGAAGGACAAATCAAGAAGAAAAAGGTAATAGTGATGATTGATTCAGGAAATACCCACAATTTTATTCATTGTAAGGTAGCAAAAGAATTGAATTTCTTCTTATATCCAGCACCAGATTGTGAAGTGATGGTTGCAAATGGAGGAACAATAAATTGCTCTGGAAAGTACCATAATATCAAGCTATCCATGGGAGAATATGTATTGACTAGCCCAATGCTTTCCATTCCAATGGTAGGTGTTGATGTTGTACTAGGAGTCCAATGGCTACAATCCTTGGGTACAATAGCTTTTAATTTTCAAGAACTTTTCATGAAATTTTCTGCAGAAGGAAAGGAAGTTAAATTAAGGGGTATTGCAGGGAAACTGGGAAAGATAATCAGCTCTAACGGTATGACAAAGCTTCTAAAAAAGGAACAAAGAGGTATAATTTCACAATTATGTTTGTTAAATGTTTCCACATCGATTTCTCCAGATCTCTAGAAAGCCTTGGACAATCATTCCAAGGTATTTGAGACTCCTAAAGGTCTCCCAACTATTCATGATCATGATCATGCTATTCATCTGATTCCAGGAAGTGTGCCTCCAAACATCAGGGTGTACAGATATCCTTATGCGCAAAAGAGTGAAATTGAATGTATGGTTGTAGAAATGCTAGAGGCTGGTATAATCCAACCTAGTCAAAGTTCTTTCTCTGCTCCAGTAGTATTGGTGCACAAGAAGGATGGATCATAGCATGTGTCCAGATTATAGGGAGCTCAACAAGCTCACTATTAAAGATAAGTTTCCCATTCCTGTCATTGATGAATTACTGGATGAATTGCATGGATCAATTTACTTCACGAAGTTAGATCTTCGCTCAGGATATCATCAAATTAGAATGAAGACTAAAGACATTCTTAAAACAGCATTTAGAACTCATGATGGTCATTATGAATTTTTGGCCATGCCTTTTGGCCTTACCAATGCACCTTCTACATTTCAAGGTTTGATGAATGCCATTTTCAAACCCTTCCTTAGAAAATTTGTGTTAGTGTTTTTTAATGATATACTAATCTACAACAAGTCTTTGAAGGAACATGTTGAACATGTTGATAGGGTGCTACAACTATTGGAGGAGAAACAATTATATGTAAAAAATCCAAATGTTTCTTTGGAGTACAAGAGGTGGAATATCTAGGTCATATTGTATCTCATGAAGGAGTTAAGGTA
>APFE030723610.1:35854-58916 GCA_000404065.3 Pinus taeda
AACCTTAAGACTGCGTACATGCATATGGAACCTAACCAAATGAAGAGCAGCATTGTCTTTCTTTTCATCTTTGAATATTGGAAGATCCTCTAACCAATCAACCTTTGGCATAGCATTTGGAAAACCAGGGATATGAGACCGATTCATAGGAGCATACCTGGCATTCATTCTTGCAGTGGAACTCATCTTGGAACTTCATCAAGCTACTAATCTTCTAGCAGTGGAGTCAGCTTCCAATTTGTTATTCGATGTGTGGAGTCGACAAGGTAGTTTTGCAGCCTCAAAATGATGTCTGAGCTCCCGCTACCTTCAGAAGTTCAGCCTCTTGATTTCGGGAATGAATAATCTTCAAACTCCCGGCAGACGCACCAAAATGTTATCTCAAAATCAGACCCTGGAAGGCTGCAGACTAGGAAGACTTCAAGTAACTGTTTCAAACCTACTTTAGGCTGATGCTTAGCCTCCTCAACCTAACAAGGCTCTCTCTAAATGGATTAATGATTTTGATTAAAGATAAGATGGCTAACTCTTGTAGAACAACTGTGAAAAATATGAATGGTGGAAACACATTTAACAACTATCCATTGGGCTTATGGAGTTAACAACACCTCAATATAACAATGAACTCAACCTTACATGGAAGTCAGGGCATTCAGCATTTAAACATTCAGAATATAAACTCATATAGGACCACACAGTTTATAAATGTATACAGGAAGTCAGAGCACATTCAGTGAATTATGAGTGATTATACATCCATACCACTGTAAGAATTAGGAAAAGGACAACATCACATATTCTGAACATAAATATCCCTCATGAATCCTGAGAAGTAAAGCCAAACTTGTATTACTGAAGCAAAGTTTTACATAAGCCAAATACCAGCCTTTTCATAAAATTTCCAACCCTGAGTACATTGCTGCTTCAGCTATATATAGAGCTCTTTACATAACTTGGATTCCTCCTCAAGCATGAGGGGAATTCTAATCCATCCTACTATGACACCTATTGATACTTAAAACTAACTATTAAATGCAAATGACACCTAACTAGGAGTCCTAGAGACCTAATACAACTAGGAGTGTAACTCCTTATTATGATTGCAACAACCTTATCTAAGCATTTAAAGCATTATTTGACAACTTGCAACCTAAATAAGTTGAATTTGATGAAGCCTCCCACGTGGTCATCTGACTGCTGAAGACAAACCCTAGAAATTAGGGAACATGTTTCCATGTTTTTAGATTTAGGATCCCTGAAAATGGCACGTGGGACAGAGCCTTTATCTCCTCATCCATGACACATTTTTCGAAAGTGAAGGAGGTTTTTGTAGTCCAGGAGGTCGAGAACTAAAACCTCTCTTGGTTTTTTAAAATACATCTCCAGCTGTCCAGAATCGATCCTTGATGTTCCTAGAAACTAGGAGACTGTCCCTTGCTCTGTTCTGGCTAAAAAATGGGTCTTGGGACAGAGCTCATAACTTCTTCCAAAAACCGTATTTAGAAAAAATGAAGGAGGCTTTTGTGAAACAATCCATGTTGAACAAAAACCTCTCTTTTTTTTTTGAAACACCGTCCCTACCTCCCAGAATGTACCTTTGAAAAACAAGTGTAAAACAGAGACATATGCCTGTGAAAAACTTGCACCTACAGCACTTTCGTATCGCAAGTTTAATCATTCATTTCTCACAGCTCAGGATGTATTTGAGGAAACTGAAGGAGGTTTTTGTACTTCAGTATATTAGGGATGAAAACCCCTTTCATTTTTCAGAGATGAGGTTTTAACGGCTCATAAATGCTTCTAGAAATTGACTGGTAAAAACAAGGAGAGAAAGTTCCTTCTTTTTGCTTTTGATCTTCACAAGGATATTCAAAATCAATTATGCCTACTGTCCTTCTTTGATTACACAAAAATGTTTTGAAATATTTTTCTTTTCATGTGTAGACCTTGCCCATGTACCTGTATGAAGACAAAACCTTCTTCAACGCTGCTTGAAGTATGATGAAAAATACTTGTTGTGATCACTTTTATAACAAATGGCTTATGGTTCATATATGCTTTTCCTTTGCCCTTTCTGCCCTTGCTAAATGTTTGTGTTGTGTGAATGATCATTATTCAGAAACTCCCTTTCAAAAAGGTTTCCCTTTTTTTCCTCAAAACTGGTCAACTATATCAAAATATGCAGCTACAGCAGTTTCGTAGCGCGCTACGAAACTGCTGTGCATTAGGCATTATCTTCAGCAGTTTCGTAGCACGCGCTACGAAACTGCTGTGTAATCACCAAAACACAGTTTTAATGCCAATTCAACTCTCTGATCTTTCCTTTTCTTGAAATGGCCTTTCCATCTACCATGAAGTTGTTCAAAACTTACATGCCTTGCTTGAGCCTTCAAAGAACTCTGATGTATGCTGACCCTGAGTTAGCCAAGTGCTTCTTATGCATGAAAGGAACTTGAGAATAACCAAGGCCAATTCTCCCTTACCTTACCCTTTTCCTTTGAAATCTTTTCAGTGATAACAGAAGAGTTAGGCCTTGATATCACCAGGCCTTATCACGATTTATTCTCCTTTGATTCAAGGAAGGTGAAATGTCTGGGGTTGATCAAAGATTTAGCTATCACCATAACTCACCTACACATGAAGAGCATGATGATGGATATTTTGGTAGCCGATGTCCCCCCTAAGTTTGGCATGTTCTTGTCCAGAGGGTGGATTAAGAGACTAGGTGGGACATTACAAAATGATTTATCTTATTCCACTATCCCAGTCTTTGGAGGGGAAAGCAGAAGACTGTACAGAGAAGCCCAGTTGTTCTATATCATCAGTGATGAGAAGAATCCTTCTAATCATCCTATTTACGCCGTGGACACTGAATTTGGGGCATGCATTCTCCAAATTGAACAATCTCAGAAGGCCTCAATGCAGATTAGGAAACCAATAGGCCAGGCTATGGAAGAAGAGGGAACACAAGCTTGGGATATGTTCTTTAATGGAGCTTGTTCAAAACAAAATGCAGGAGTAGGAGTGGTGTTGGTGTCTCCAGAACAAGAGAGCATACATCTGTCTTTCAAGCTGACTTTTCAAGTCACCACTAATATAGAAGAGTATGAGGCTCTGATATTGGGCTTAAACGCTATCAAAGACAGAGGAATTGGAAATATAAGGGTGTTTGGAGATGCTAATCTCATCATTCAGCAAGTGAAAAAAACGTTCCAAGTAAGGCACCCAAGGCTGAAGGCATACAGAGATGAGCTATGGAGACTGAAAGACTCTTTTGATAGTTTCTGTATCTCATATATCCCTAGAGTCAAAAATCAACTTGCTAATTCCCTTGTTGTGTCTGTTAACATGTTCATCCCTCCCATGCCCCCTAAGCTGGTTTATGAAGTCCGGATCAAATATAGGCCATCCTTGCCAGATAATGTCTAGCATTGGAAAGTCTTTGAGGATGATGATGAACTAAATAGGTTTCTGCAAGTCATTGATGAATTCTAGGAAATGCACATTGACCAAGAGAATGAAAACTTGGAGGAAAATCCCCAGCCCCAGCTTAGAAACAAAATTGGCAAAGACAAAATTGTGCAACTACCTAGCAATCATATACCTAGAGGACCAGTGCCACTAGAAAAGTTGTTTGACCAGAATGATGTGCCTTATAAGCTGCCCAAAAAGAAGAACAATCTGTAGTCCATAGGCATGACATAGGGAGTACAGATCATCCAAGATATATAAATCTGTCCACCCATCTATCTGCTGCCCAAAGTTATGAATACTGCAATTTAGTGAAGCAATTTGTTGATGTTTTTGCCTGGGAATATAGTGACCTGAAGGTTTATGACAAAAATATCATCCATCATAAAATTACCTTAGATAAAGACACCATCCCTTTTAAGTAGAAACTGAGACCCATAAATCCTTTTCTCCTCCCTCTGATTGAAAAAGAAATCAAGAAGTTTTTGGCTGCCAAAATAATAGTCCCCCTGAGATATTCAAAGTGGGTAGCCAATTTGGTTATGGTAAGGAAGAAGAGTGGAGAAATCGGGCTCTGTGTTGATTTCAGAAACCTGAACAAGTGTTCCAAAAAAGATAATTATCCTTTGCCTAAGATGGATCATTTGCTGCAAAAGGTCTCAGGAGCCAATGTGATGTCTCTCCTAGATGGATTTTCAGGATATAACTAGGTTGTTGTACATCCGGATGACCAAGAAAAGACTACATTCACCATGCATTGGGGCACTTTTATGTATTCCAAGATGCCTTTTGGGCTAATGAATGTTGGAGCTACCTTTCAGAGAGCTATGGATATAGCATTTGTAGGAGAGAAGGATAAGTTTGTCCTTATCTATCTAGATGATATAACAGTATACTCCAGCAGCCATCAAGACAATTTGCAGCATTTGAAGAAAGTGTTTCTGAAGTGTAGAAGGTTTGGGATTTCAATCAATCCTAAAAAGTCACAGTTTGCTTTAAAAGAGGGCAAGTTGTTAGGACACATTGTTTCTAGTGCAGGTGTCAAAATTGACCCAGAAAGAGTGAAAGCAATACAAACTTTTTCTGTACCAAGATCAAAAAATGAAATCCAATCCTTTTTAGGCAAGATAAACTTTTTAAGGAGGTTTATTCCTAATTTTGTAGAACTTGTAAAACACATCACCTTCATGCGAAAAATGGGATCAAAAATCAAATGGACAGATGCAGCAAGGAGATCCTTTGAAGCCATCAAAAGGGCCATTATGGAAGCTCCTACTTTGATCAGCCCAGACTATAGCAAGGAGTTCCATATATTTTAATTTGCTTCAAGTGACACCCTTGCAGCTGTTTTATTGCAAGCAGATGATGAAGGTTCAAAACATCCAGTGGCATTCTTCAACAAAACATTAAGGGATGTCGAACTGAGGTATGATATCATAGAAAAACAAGCTTATGCCCCTATCAAATCCTTGAAGTCTTTCAGAATATACATTCTACATTCCAAGGTAATTGCGTATGTGCCCTCTGCTTCAGTGAAGGATGTCCTAACACAGCCAGATGTTAATGGAAGAAGGGCTAAATGGATTGCAAAGCTTATCGAATTCAACATAGAATTGAAGCCCACCAAGCTTGTCAGAGGTTAGGGCCTTGCTAGACTAATGGCTGAAGAAAATTGCAGAATGCTGGACATGAATATGATAAGAACAAATTCAGAGGATGGTCAAACAAAAGAAGAAATAGTTAAACCAAGGAAAAACCAGTCATTGGTGGAAAATATAGCTTCTTGTGAATGGTACTCTACAATAGCCCAATTTTTGTTGAAGCTAGAAGTTCCTCCAGGCCTTAGCTCAAGCCAAGCCAGAACTATCAAGCTTAGGGTAGCCAAATATTGGATTGATGAAAACCTGCTCTACTGGAGGGACCCCTCTAGAATTCTTTTGAGGTATCTAGACAAAGAAAAATCCATGGAGGTTATGTAGAAGTTTCATTCCAGCATATGTGGAGGACATCACTATTTTAAAACCACAACCCACATGATTCTCAAGGCTAGGTATTATTGGCCCACCTTATTTTCTAATGTCTTTTCATTTGTTAAATCTTATGACAGGTGCCAAATATTTGAAGGAAAACAGTAGTTGAAGTCCCTGCCCTTAAAGCCAATACATGCTAGAGGCCCTTTTCAGCAATGGGGTTTGGTTTTCATAGGAGAAATTAACCCACATTCCACTGGCCAACACAGATGGATCTTAGTAGCCATGGACTACTTCACTAAGTGGATTGATGCCATCCCTACCAGGAAAACTAATCATCACGTGGTCATGAAGTTCTTAACTGAAAATATTTTCACTAGGTTTGGTTGCCCACATAAATTAGTTACAAACAATGCAGCAACCTTCAAGGCAAAAGAGTTGGTTGACATGTGTGACTCAATGGGAATTAAACTGGTACACTCCACCTCATATTACCCTCAAGGCAATGGTCTAGCAGAATATTCCAACAAGAACCTAATAAGGATAATCAAAAAGTCGCTGGAAGACAACAAAAAGAACTGGGATTCCAAGTTAAAATATGCATTATGGGCTGACAGAGTGACTACCAAGAGATCCATAGGGAATTCTCCATTCAACTGGTATATGGCACTGAGGCTGTAGTCCCAATTCAGCTAACCCTCCCTGTGGCAAAGTTCTTGCAGGAAGATCAGAATGAAGGGGATGACATGGAAAAAAGAATCAACGACCTGGACGAATTGCATCAAATCAGAGATCAGTTAGTTGACAGGTCTACAGCAAATCAGAAGAGAATCAAGGAAGCCTTTCACAAAAAGGCAAAGATAGATAGTTTTCAAGTTGGAGACTTGGTTCTTAAATGGGATGCACTCAAGGAGAAGAAAGGCAACCATGGGAAGTTTGATGCTCTGTGGACTGGGCCTTTTTATCATTTCTCAGATCCAGGGGAAAAATACTTTCATGCTGCAAAGTATGGAAGGAGAGACAGTTTTTGATGGCCCAGTTAATGGGCGATTTCCGAAAATTTATGTCATTTAAGGTCTTCAGACCTTAATATTGTAAATATGTTGTTTTATCAGTTTTAGTGTAGACTCAATTAGACTCCATGCCCAATGGAACACTAGGAGATTTTACTGATCTGGCTTTTGTAGGAAAGGTAATGATATCCAGTTCTTGAGACCTCACAAGGAGGATCTCATCCCCAGAAGGAGCCAGTGTTAGCTCTGCTATATAACTATGGTTTTTGAAGATCAGATATAAGCTTGGTTGTGTTGGTTATGCTCAAAGGAGGCCCTTAATGGTCATTTTCACCTTTTTCCTTTACCCCGCTCATCCTCCCTTCATCGTCGTTTCCTCTGTTTTTCTTTTAAAACCACAAAAACCCCTTTTCCTTAAGCCTCGAGTGCAAAGGCCTAAACCCTCATAAAACCTTCCCATACGCTCCTGCGCCTTTTTTAAAACCTATCACCTCATCTCCACCATTGATTTTCCCTACCAAATCTAACAGCTCTTGTTGCACCCATTAAAGCAACCTACACGCTCTTTTCCCAACCATCCAATCGTCTCCACCAAGATCTGACGGCATTCGCTCTCACCGCACCCATAACCTAATCAAACATTAGCATGCAATGAGAGCATTTTTTCTCTCTCATTCGCCGCTACATGTCAATCGGTGAGTGGGATCACACACCCCTATCCTTTTACCGCTTTATGCTTAAAGGTGGTGTGATCAACATCATTTACCGCCTAACCCATCCGCCTGCCCATTTAACTACCGTGCAGCTTCGCTACCGGATCACCATTAGATCTAGCCACCCAAGATCTAACGGCCTAAAATCAATCTGCGCTCACCTCGTCTGGTAACCCCGCAAAGCCATTTTATGTCGTTTGTTTCCTTGATCTGATGATCATTACCTCCACTCATCTAACCCGTCGATTCCCCCATGCACCCCACATCCTTTGACCACTCCATTCGTCCAGAGGAAGGAGATGATCAGCATGACTGTACCAGTCACAGTAAAGCCTCAACAACCATGTTTAACAAGCGATATGGCTCAGGGAAAGAAAGGACACGCATGACCCCGTAGCAACATTTATCAGTTATGGAAACTCGCTGATACGAACACTCCAACTGCCTAAGAGGACAGTACAACACCTGAGAAGATCTGATTTGCCCACTATAGCAAGCAAACATAGTCAGGAACTCCATCAGGCAGTTAAATGTAGTTGGTGGTCAATTATGACACCTCCATACCTAAATGGCCCAAGTTCCCTATAATGTAAAATCTATATATACCCAAAAACAAAATGTAATCAGCGGTTGATGGTTGATGTTTTGATGTAAGGTTCAACTTCTATGACTGTGGATATTTTTCCACTTGCAGCATCTCGTCTTCATTTTCAACTAATACAAGCTTCTTTTGATGTTAACTTCTCACTTTCCATTTCCTCTCTATTCTAAGTTGTGCCTGATATGTTGTATTCTTGATCTTTAAGGTTTAGCACTAGAAAGTTGTCATCCTATCTATGTGTTAGATTGTTGAATGTATCATTGAATAGGTTACCCAAGTTTCTTTCTATCTAGTGGAAGAGAGTTGTCATCCTGTTTGTGCATTAGTAGAATAGATTCACAAGCTTCTTACTGGTTGCAGCTAGCCATCACAAGGTCTTGTGCATCTGTTGGTGTGGTCAATATTCTCCATATTCACCTTATCTCTAAACTATGAATAGTTGGTGGTCTAAATCCTTGTAGTCTGAGGGTGTTCACGCATGTCTGGAGTGAAACAAAGTAGAGGTGGTTATCTAGCTTGAACAATCATCATTCCTTCCATTCATCCTTTCAACAATAAGTTGAATTTATATGTTACCAGGCATCTCCGAGCTACAACCTTGGAGAGTTTCTTGGAGCTCTAACACTCTCCACTGTAAACCTATTGTTCTTTCTTGTTATTCAAGTTTGGATTGGGTTGATTGGGCATCTGAGGTTTCTTGGGTGGAGCAAGATGAGTGAGTTTTGCTTTAGGTGGAGGTGGAGGCAGTGAAGAAGGAGGTTCGTTGAGTTGAGGCCTCCACCCTTGTGATGGGTTATTCCATTGAGGAGGTTGAGATTGACAAGTTGGGGAGGATATCGAGGAGCATAAGCCTAAGAAGGAGGTGTGGACCATGATGGATGAGTGGAAGAGTACCAGGGTGGCAAGGGTACATTTTGGTTGGGATGGTAATAATATTAAGATGCACCTTGCATGCCTTGCTAGTATAGATGAGGTACTTGAGGCCTCCTTTGATTTAAAAAGAAGAGTTGCTCAACCCCACCATTTTCCCCTTGGTATACAGATTTTAAACCAAGCAAAGAAGGGAATTTATCTATGGCATGGTTTTCCTCACAGACTGAGAAAACCTTTATGACATTTAATAGGCATTCATTTATGGGGTGCCTTCTAATGCATTTAGGGCAGAAAATAGCTAGGACTCTCTCTTCTTCCTCTTGTCTCCTCTTGATCTGCATTATATCCATTTGCAAAGCAAAGGTATGCATCATTGTACTTTTAAAGTCCTCCAACATGTTCCCAATCTAATTCTTGATGGATGTTATGGAAGGAGACAAACTAACCAAGCCTTGACTAGCCCTACCCTTCTTCCTAATAGCCCTAGAGTTATTCTTGAACATTGTTTTGATTTCATCATAGGATCACTGGTAGATGTCTCCCCCAGACAGCATGTCCCCCCTGATCCCTCGAAGAATAACTAGCTTGAGTGATTTAGGATAAAGGGTACATCTGGCCCTCCTGTAACTAAGTTGAAATCTCCCCTCATAGTCCTCTAGGGATCCATACGGTCCAAGAGTCACTCTAAAGATTTTTTTCTTGGTTTATTTGGACCTACAATAGTCCATGTACTTGTTATTAAAGTCTTGTTTCATTTGAGCCTAGGCAGTGATGTTATCCCTAGGCAGACTCATAAACCAGTGCAAGGCTGCATCTAAAAGGGTAGATGGGAATAACTTTAGCTTCTCATCATCAAAGACATAGTCATAGGTCCTACAAACAATAGCAAATTCAAACATAAAAGTATTAGGATCCTCAAAGGTGAAGCCATGGAAGGGAAGTAGGGCTTATATTCTTCATTTTGGACTCTCCATTAGTCACTTTGATAGGGAAAACTTCATTTTTCCTATTTTCAACCATGGTTTTGGTAGGTGAAATGGGTTCTTCTTCTTCCCCAATAGGTTCTTCAAAGATATTAGTTTTCTCTCCTAAAGGGTCTTCTAACTCCCCTGTAGTCAGAGGGGGGAGCTGACAGTCACTAAAGAAGAGTGAATATTGATTGTTTGAGGATGTGAGGGTGTTTGGTAAGAATTTTCCTTGAGTATCTCTATTCCTATGAGACATGAAATAACTTTTTTTCTTTTTTTATCTGACTTTTTCAAAACTGAATGCAAAATAGAAAATAATGCTCAAGCATAAATAACATCTACCTAGACACCTCCCCGTCAACGGCACCAAAAAGTGGTGAGCCCTCATATTGCACTGAGTGCTACAACTCCCAAGGGCTCCTCAACTCTATTTATCAACCTGGTGTTCATACAAACTTTGAGGTGACATTTTTATATACACAATAGATCGGATTATACTCATGCCACCCTCAACTAGGACATTTGATCAATAGTGCTCCAAGACCATTCTTCCTACAAAATTAGAAGGAAAACTAACTAATGAAGGTGAAATTCAGAAGCTAGCTCTAATGATAAAAAGGAAAAATGCTTTTTGAAATTCAACTTGTAAATGTTAGTGAATCAATTCATGGACAGATAAGAGCTCGACACTTTAAGAGAGGGAAATACATTATCTTTCAATCAACCATCTAGCTACCAAATCTACTTGCAGACAGAAACTAACCTACCAAATCACAACTCAAGATTCCATGAATCATCTATCTAGCTCACACTTACATATAAATCAATGTTTTATTTGTGCTAAGTCTTTGATAAAGAAACTAATGCTATTCTATTTTGCAGTGAATAAAAAGAATGGTTGGAGTGGCCTAGATGTTTCCCTTTATCATGGAGTCACATATGGGGCTCAACCTACTTCTAAACTAAGTCAAAATTGCATCAAAGGTCAAAATAGGTGATGAAGCAGGATGCTACAAGTATGCTACAAGAGACTACCATAGGTGCCCTATATTGCTACAGGAAGGTTTGTAATGCTACAAGAAAGCTATCGAAAAGGTTTAGGAGGTAAGAATGATGGGTTAAAGGGATGGAAAGGCGGATGGAGGTTGGGGTAAATGAATAAATTGTTAACAACACCCCTAGCCAATTTACGAGCCTTTGGAAGGCTTGTTTTTCACTACGAGAGCTGCTCACGATGACCTAAGGGAATGATCTCAATAAAAGAACTTTGAGGACAGAATTTGGGATTTATCAAAGAGGGTGAAGAATTCCAATATGGAGATGGTTAAAGGACTCTTTCCTGCATATCCAAACAACCCTGCAACATCACATGCATATACCCTTTTATCATTGAAAAAATGAAACAACCAATAATGGAAAAGATGAGTTGAATTTAAATTCCATCTAATATATGCCAAAAACTCTAATCTAATCAATAAATCAACTCCTAAGCTATAGTAAGAACATGAAAAACAAGATAACTACCATATACCTTCTTCCAAGAATTCATAAACATAGTATTTTTGGACTGTGATTGTAGATCCTTCCAATCATGCTCCCATGGGAGAGATGAGATAGAGGTTGCAATCACAAGGTTTTTGTGGGGTTATTTTCTAATGAAATGCAGAAAATTGAGAAGCACTCTAAACTAAAAATAAATACCAATGCATAAGAGGGACCTAAGCCAATGGGGTTGGTTCGAAACCCAAGAGCCTCAGCCCCCTAGAATTAACTCAGTGATTAACCAATAATAAACTTGTCATTATCATTGCATCAATGTCAAATAAATCACATAACTAGTCAAAAATAACAGTATCAAGTGCTTGAGCTCGATAGATTCCTAGCTGAAAACAACGTTTCAATCCTCATGAGCTCTTTTGCATGTTTATTTATACAAGAGGGTATCTACTAGAAGCTCCCTAGAAAATAGGAATATTTGTCTCCCAAAACTCAAGAAGGGTGGATTTTGATCTTCTTTAACTGCACTTTCTTGGATTCCAATGACCTCAAGTTGATGAGAGAGAGAGATAGGTGATATTCGCTTATTGAGGGAGATAAGGAGGTGTACAACCTCTTAGAATCTCTCCCTTCTATCTACTCTGACCTCCTGCATTGAAATCATCTCAAGAATTCTTTATTTACTGCATTTAAACCATATTATGCCAGATGGCATAACAAAACACCTTTTAACCCTCTCACTAAGCATAATATAACAAAAATTGTAAATTAATGTGAGAAAGAGATAGTTCTAAATTTGGAGGATGGAATTATGACCCTTATGTTGTACCTATTAACGAGCCTCATCACCAATTTTGAATGAGTAAAGGAAAATTTGCATAAAATTTTAAATTATCCTTAATATTGATTCACTCCCTCCCCTCTCAGTATTTAAATTATTTCCAACAATTGGTATTAGATCCAAGTTCCTTCAAGAACAGATTAACTTCTCGAAGGTAGATCAAAGGGGAACAATAGCTAATCAAGGTTCGCTAACAACAGAAGGAGTTCCATTTTTAAATGGATTAGAGTGTGTACTCTGGAGGGTTAGAATGGAAGCCTATTTAATGGATTTGAATGTTAATGTATGGTGATCCTTGTTGAATGGAGAAAAGAGTGGGAATAATGAAGAATCTCGGAAGATTATCATGAAAGGGTTGTCTAAGCTAGATGCTGACAAAGTAAGGCAATATGAGACAGAAAAGGAAATGTTAGACAAATTGCAATGTCCATATGGAGGAGAAATCTATGTAGCAACAAAGGATGTTAAAGAACCTTGATGCTTAAGAAGTGAACTAGAACATGCAAATATTGGTGCTAGAAATGATAATCAGAAGGGGAGAAGGAATAAGTCGAAGAAATCATCCTAGAAAAGAGATGTCGAGAAGGTTGAAGATCTTCTTCTTAATGAAAAGGTGTTTCTCATCACTCTCGAGAGGATGTTGAAGAGTTAGAAGAAGGGTCATGATGCCCTTAAGGAATGTTATTTCTTTGTGATAAATGTAAAGAGATGGGTCATTTATCTTCTATATGCTCACAAGAAGTTTCTAAAGAGAAAGATATAGGTGCATTTGCGAGTGATGTAGATAGAACTACTTTAGTAGAAATAGCAAATGAGAGTACCTTAGAGGAAGAAGAGAGATCTAAGATGAGCTCATCCATAGGAGAAAATAAGAGTACCCTCAATAGTGATGAAGAAGGGATACTCCTCACACCTATGGAATATTCCATGGATACAAAGAGGAACTTGGATATTTGTGGTGGCTCAGCTATCACCTATGATAGCAAAGAAAATGATATGAATGAAAGGATCTACTTTAAGAAGAAGCTCATTTCTTCTCTAAAAGAGATCAAGAAAATATCATAAGCAAATCTCAAGAAAAAGGAGTAGTTGCATGAGTATGAGCTTGAGAATGAGAAGTTGAGAAAAATAATAGTTGACCTAAATGTTGAACAAGAAGAGGCTAGCCGATTGAATGGAAGACTAACCATTCAACTAGATGAAAGAGAAGATCATTGTGAAAGACTAGAAGCTGAAGTAGTCTCATTGAGACATGATCTAGAAAGGAAAAATAAAGAATTGTCTCAGCATCAAAAGCTTGGGGAGAGCAAGAAAGTATTCGATGAGATGCTTTCCCAACAAATATCCCCTCTCATCAAGGCTAGTTTCAATTCAAATAAGAACCAAGCTCTAAGGAGGAAAAGTTTGAAGGGTCAACCACCCATGCAAGGGTAGTTGGAGATTCCAACAATAAGAAAGGAAAAGAAGTTGTTGGACAAGAACATCAACAAGAGAAGAAAAGGAAGCAACAAAATGCTATGCAACAACAATGAGGAAAGCAACATTAGAAAGCTAGGTAACTTCAAGGAAGAATGAAATACTGTTGATCTAGATTGTCATTGATGTCAATATGGAAATATTCTGGAATACTAAATGATAATGTGAAGCCAAGGAGAATCACAGCAAATCAGTGAAGTAACAAGAGAAAGAAGCTAAGGAGGAAATCCATCAAGGAATCCATTGGAAATCAAGAACAAGAGCTATCATGGCAAGAGAAGCCACAAGAAAACCAAGACAAGAGTAAGAGTCAAAGAAAACAACAACGGAGCATTGCGGTAGAGGAGCACTGAGGATTCTATTACAATTTCTTGTTTTATTGGCCTATCGCATATGCCCAAGAGAAAAAGTCAAAAGGGAAGAACATGCAACATATCGGAGGAGTTAAGATATCGGATAAGCTAAGGAACATCCAAGTATTAAACCATGGAAACCCTCTAAAATGCATGTAATAAAAACCTTTTTAACAAAAGACCACAACGCATCAAAGTTAATATATCAACGGCTTTACTATGTGTCACATTAAAATCTGTGATTGTGAATTGAGTTGCGGACCCGATTGCTCCAATAGAACATGCCCTAATGTAATATCGTGTCCACCTCGTCAGAAGTCATATCACCAGTCTTAAAGGAATGTCACACTAAACCTGCGATTGCGATAATACATGTGGACCCGAACAGTTTATAGTAACAGCCCTAATATAAAATTACATCCGCCATATCACAAGTCTTTTAAGGTTGTCATGGTAAAACCTCTAATTGTGATATTATTACAGACTCGTTGCACCATTATAACATGATTTAATATCATATCGCATACGCTCCATCAGTACTAGGGGCATCAGCTATATCATAAGACAGAACATGTGCACCTTGTGAAACCTCTAATTTCCATGAAGTTGCGAGTGTAATTAAGGTGATGACATGGATGTGGGACCTCATGTAGGTACACCCTTCTCCTATGAGATTTTTGAAAATAAACAAGTTTACGATATATTTTGTAATATGCAATAAGTCAGCTTCTCCTTCCAAATGAATGTGTCCTTTGGGCATTGATGAAACCCATTTAAATACAAGCTAAAGGCCTCACCTCAAGGATTGATCTCGGGCATCTATCATAGAGAAGGTGAGACAATTCACAACTCATGAACTTGAAGAAACAGAGGAAGTTGAAGGTCGAACAAGACGCTGAAGGTCCAGCAGAAGGCGAAGGTCGAGCAAAGAAGGAAGCTAAAGACCAAGCTGGAAAAAAAAATCTTTTGACTGGGTCAATCTTGGAGGGCTCGGACCTAAAATGAATCTGTAGTGCAAATCGTGACCTATTACAAAGACTACAAAGGATAGGGCTTGGTGAAGAAGACCTTGGGAGAAGTGTAATATAATCAAACATTTCTTCACAAAGTAAAACTATAGGGTCGGAGCCCTTGGGGTTGGTGCTTCAGAACTGAAATGATTGGTGTCCTGGAAGTTGGAGCTCCTTAATTCAAGGTCAGTTCCTTGATGAGATAGGGTCAAAGCCCTAGAGGTTGGAGTCTCATCAAAGTCCATGTTGGTGCTTGGAAAAATTATCAGATATTGTATTCAATCCTTTTCTATATTTAATAAAATCATTTCTTTGATTAAATTGTAAATAATCTAAACTGGTAATAATAACTATTGAAAAGAAATATTGATTCACCCCCCTCTCTGTATTTCCAACAATTGGTTTCAGAGCTAGCTTCTTCATAATCAGCCTAACAGCTGGAAGAAGGATTCTTAGTTACAATGAATAATCAAGAAATGATAGGAAGGCCTCCCTTGTTCAATGGTACAAATTTTGGTTTTTGGAAAAAGAGAATGTCTTACTACTTACTGTAACTTGGACCTGAAGTTTGGAACTTTATTTTGAATGGGTACAATGCCCCTCCCACTCTTCCCACTGATCAAGATGAAAGAAAAGCATACATTGCAAATGCAAAAGCTCTAAAATCCATTACTAGTGGAATTATTGATTTTGAGTTTACGAAAGCCTTAAACTGTGATTCAACCAAAGAAGTATGGGATAAGCTGGATAGGTTATATGATGGGGATTCTAAATTTAAGAACAAAAATCTTCAAACTCATAGGAGGCAGTTTGAAAGTCTGAAAATGGATGATGAAGAATATATTGCATCTTACTTCCTTCGAGTAGCTAAAGTAGTCAACTCTCTTAAAGGATTGGAAGAAAAGATTGAAGAAAGCACTATTGTTCAAAAAGTCTTAAGATCTCTCCCAGATAGATTTGACTCCAAATTAAGTGTTATAGAAGAAATGAAGGACCTAGATACTCTCAAGATGGATGAACTTCATGGAATTCTCATTGCCTATGAGATGAGAAAAGGAATCCCAAGTTCCAAAGATGCAACATTCAAGGCCTCAAAATCAAAAAGGGGGAAAGGATGGAATGCCAACAATGATGACTCTGATGTTGAATCCGAATTGGCGCAATTTGTACGAAGACTAAATAAAGGATCCAAGCTAAAAGGTAAGCACCCTCTTATTTGTTTCAAATGTGGAAGAATAGGCCTTTATGCTGAAAAATGTCCTCATAAGCATGATAGTGATGATGAGGAAGATTCAAAAAGGAGGATATACAAAAAGAAAGGATTTACTAATATGAATTTCCTCTCTAAACAAGATGAATCTGATGAGGATGAATATGTGGTCATCAAAAATAAATCATCCAAAGATACCTTTCATCACATAGGAAGTAATGATGAATCATATGAAGAAAATGACTATCCTGGAAGCAAAGAAATACTATTTATGGCATTCATTGAAGATGATGAACCAGGACAAAAAAACGAAGTAGATACAAATGAATTACTAATAAGTGCCATTTAAGAAAATGAGAAGTTACAAAATAAGGTCATTTCTCTTAAAATGGAAAAAGAGGAAGCTAAAAGAAGGGAGTACATCATGAACAATAAACTAAAATAAAAGGAAGAAATGTGTGAAATACGTGAAGCTGAAATAGTATATCTCAAGAAATAATTGGAACAAATCAAAAGAAATTGGAAAAGTTCTCAAACACTTGATCACATTCTCAATGCTTAGAAATCTCAAAGTGACAAGTCCGGGATTGGTTTTAAAGGAGAATCATCAAGTACTAAGGATAATGCAAGAAGCTATGCTGACATACTTTCTAGCAATTCAAAAGAAGAAAAACCATCTCATCAAAGGCCCATCTCAAATCCAAAAAATGAAGAAAGAGTAACTCCAAGAAAGAAGGTTGATTCAAATCATGGCTATTACAACAGGTACCAAACTATCTTTTTTGGGCATTGTTATTATTGTAAAAAAATTGGTCATCAAGCTAAACATTGCATGGGGTGATTGAAAGGAGAAACCAATATGTTCAAGAAATGGCAAGAACTATGTTGCTAGCAGCTGGCTTGCAGCCAAAATTTTGGAGGGAAGCAGTCAGGACAACAGTTTATACCTTGAAGTGAACTCAACTAAGACCAAATAATGAGAAGACTCCTTATGAATTATGGAAAAGAAGACCTGCATTAGAAAAATACTTCAAGATTTTTGGAAGGAAATGCTTCATAAAGATCAATGATGACTCACTAGGAAAATTTGATTCTTGGGTTGACGAAGGAATATTTCTTGAATATTCTACCAGAAGCAAATCTTACAAGTGCTACAATAATCAACTATGGAAAATAGTGGAAAGTATTGATGTGAAGATTGATGAAGGTCTTCCAGAAAATAAAATTGAAGATCATGAAGTTGACCCTTTCATTGAAGAAAGCAAAGAAGAACCTTAAAAGGAGGAAAAAGATCAAGAAAAACAAAAGGAAAAAGAACCATATCAAACTCCTTCAAAAGTGAAATTCCTCCAAAAACATCACCCGGAAGAGCAGATAATTGGCAATGTAGATGAAGAGATACAAACCTGAAGAAGGATGACAAGTACACCAAAGAAAAATGATGTTGCTCTCCTATATATGATAGAACCATAAACTTTTACTCAAGAAAGTAAGGATCCTCATTGGGCTGAAGCCATCGAAGAATAAATGTCTCAAATCGAAAAAAATGAGACATGGGAGATGGTACCTCATCCAAAGGATAAAAATATAATTGGAACTAAGTGGGTGTTCAAAAAAAAAATGAATGAAGATGAACAAATCATCAGAAATAAGGCAAGGCTTGTTTGTAAGACTTATTCACAAAATGAAGGAATTGACTTTGAAGAAACCTTTGCACCAGTAGCTCGCATGGAAGCTATAAGGATTTTCTTGACATTTGCTTGCTCAAAAGGATTCAAAGTATACCAAATGGATGTAACATCAGCTTTTCTGAATGGGGAACTCAAGGAAGAAGTCTACATGGAGAAACCAGAAGGTTTTGATCTAGCAGAAGGAAAAGACTTTGTATGTAAATTGAAAAATGCATTATACGGGTTGAAACAAGCTCCTAGAGCATGGTACACAATATCATATCACTATATACAACAACAAAACTTCAAAAACGGGGTGGCAGGAAGTAATCTCTACATGAAGATGGATAAGGATAAATTACTAACCACTCTTGTATATGTTGATGATCTAATTTTTGCTAGCAATAATGATGCAATGAGCCATGAGTTTGCTCAAAATATGGCAAAAGAATTTGAAATGTCGATGATTGGTGCTATCCTTATTCCTTGGACTGCAAGTATCACAACCCATGGCAGGTATGTTCATTTCTAAAACAAAATAGCTTAAATACATGCTTAAAAGATATGGAATGGAAGAATGTGCACATATGGGCACACCGATGACCAAAAATTGCAAATTAAGCAAAGATGATGAATGCCCCCCAGTAGATGCAACTCTTTACAAGTCAATAATTGGAGCTCTCTTATACTTAACTGCTACAATACCCGACATTATGAAAGAAATAGGAATGGTGAGAATATTTCAATCAACTCCTAAGCAATCCCATTTGTTGGCTGTGAAAAGAATTCTCAGATACTAAGGAACTCATGACTTTGGTCTTTGGTATCCCAAAAGCACAAAACTTACAGTGACAGCTTATACCAATGTTGATTGGGTTGGAAGTGTGGATGATCGTAAAGAACCAATAGAAATGCTTTTTTATGGGATATTTCCTAGTATCTTGGCTCACCAAAAACAATCATCTATATGTCTCTCTACATCTAAAGCCAAACATATAGCCGCAACTCACTGTTGTACACAAATACTATGGATGAAGGAAGCTTTGAAGGTTGTCAACATAGAAACTAAATAATCAATCACCATCTATTGTGACAACACAAGTGCTATCAGTCTCAGTAAAAATCCAGTGATGCACTGAAATACCAAACATATACCAATCAAGTATCATTTTCTCCGTGAACATGTGACTGAGAAAAACATCAAGTTGGAACATATCAATACTAAGGAACAGATTGCAAATATTTTCACCAAACCTCTTCCTCGAGAAGTATTTGAATATCTTCTTCAAAAGATGGGGGTTATTTCTCTAGCATCACACTAAACTGATTCTTAAGATGTCGCATGACAGGGGGAGTAGTTTGACAAGGGGAGTCCCTGCGCACTTCTTTGCCATTGATGTCAAAGGGGGGGAGAAGAAGAATATTGCCATCAATGACAAAGGGGGAGATTATTAATCTAGATTTTCATTGATGTCAATATGGTAATATTCTGGAATACTAAATGATGATGTGAAGCCAAGGAGAAGCAGAGTAGATCAGTGAAGTAACAGGATCGAGAATCCAAGGAGGAAAGCCATCAGGGAAGCCATTGGAAATCAAGAACAAGACCTATCAGAGCAAGAGAAGCCTAGGAAAACCAAGCCAAGAGTAAGAGTCAAAGAAAAAAGTGGAGAAGCGTTGCAGCAGAGAAGCACTGCGGATTCTGTTACAATTCATTTTTGTATTGACCTATCACGTATGCCCAAGAGAAAAAGCCAAAAAGGGAAGAACAATCAACATATAGTAGGAGTTAAGATATGAAGCTAAGGAACATCTGAGTATTAAACCATGGAAACCCTGTAAAACACATGTAATAAAACCTTTTTAACAAAAGACTACACCACATCAAAGTTAATATATTGGTGGCTTTACTATGCGTCACATTAAAATCTGCGATTACAATATGAGTTGTGTACCTGACTACTCCAAGAGAACACGCCCTGATGTAATATCGCGTCTACCTTGTCGAAAGTCATATCACTAATCTTAAAGGAATGTCACACTAAAACTGCAATTGCGATATGATTTGCGTACCTGATTACTCCAATAGAACACGCCCTGATGTAATATCGTGTTTGCCTCGTTGAAAGTCATATCACTAGTCTTAAAGGAATGTCACACTAAAACTGCGATTGTGATAATACATGTAGACCCGAACAGTTTAGTAACATCCCCAATATAACATTGCATCAACCATATCGCAATTATTATAAGGTTGTCACGGTAAAAGCTCCAAGTGGGATATTATTACGAACCTGCTGCACCATTATAACATGATTTGATATCATATCGCATACGCTTCATCGGTAGTAGGGGAATTGGCTATATTGCAAGACAAAACATGTGCACCTTGTGAAACCTATGATTTCCATGAAGTTGTGATTGCGATTAAGGTGATGACGTGGATGTGAACCTCATGTGGGTACGACCTTCTCCTATGAGATTTCTAAAAATAAACAACTTTACGATATATTTTTGAATATGCAATAAGTTGGATTCTCCTTCCAAATTAACATGTCCTTTGGGTATTGATGAAACACATATAAATACAAGCTAAATGCCTCACCTCAAGGATTGATCTCGGGAATCTATCATAGAGAAGGTGAGACAGTTCACAACTTGTGAACTTGAAGAAACAGAGGAAGCCGAAGGTCAAACAGGAAGCCGAAGGTCCAGCGAAAGGCGAAGATCGAGCGAAGAAGGAAGCCGAAGACTGAGCGAAAAAAAATAAAATAAAATAAATAAAAATAAAAAATTAATATATAATAAAATAAAAATAAATAAATAAATAAAAAATAAAATAATAAATAAATAATAATATAAAATAAAATTATAAAAATAAATAATAAAAAATCTTTAGACTGGGTTAATCTTGGAAGGCTCGGACCTGAAATGAACCTGTAGTGCAGACTGCAACTTGTTACAAAGACTACAAAAGACAGGGCTTAGTGAAGAAGAAATTGGGAGCAATGTAATACAATCAAACATTTCTTGACAAAGTAAAACTATAGGGTCAGAGCCCTTGGGGTTGGTGGCTCAATACTGAAAGGATTGGTGTCCTTGGAGTTGATGCTCCTAAATTCAAGGTTGATGCCTTGATAAGATCGGGTCGAAACCCTAGAGGTTGGAGCCTAATCAAAGTCCAAGTTGGTGCTTGGAAAAATTATCAGATATTGTATTCAATCATTTTTTATATTTAATAAAACCATTTCTTTGATTAAATTGTAAAGAATCTAAACTAGTCATAATAACAATTGAAAAGAAATATTGATTCACTCCCCTCTCAGTATTTCCAACAAAGACATAATTTCGGACAGCCATAGAAGGTACATGAAGAACCAACAGATATCCTTTCCCCCTCAAGGTAAAGGTTTATTCAGTTCTTAAAAGCCCTTTTATGGATATTATTTTTCTTACAATAATTTTTGACATAAAGCTATGGACTATAGATGGCATGAAAGTAAACAAGATGTGTTGGGTAGTAGAAACCTAAGAATGAATAAAGAGGCTAAGATAAGGCATGTTGGCAATAATAGAAGGCTTGATGTTATGAATATAATTCATAACAAATAAAATAAATATATTTAATGTAAATAATAAATAATCAAGTAATTATTATGTTAAATAATTATTAAGTTAAGCAAAAATGCATTTATAAAAGACATGCCCAGTCACGAAAGGGAACTTGCCTTGGTATGTATATGTGGGTCCTCATTGTAAGATCACTTGTACATTTTTTTATATATAATAAATTATTATTCAAAATACATTTCGTGTAGTTTCACATTAAAGACAACAAGCTATAATTTTTTTTGCTTCAGTGTTATCATATCCATGTTGCACAATATAACCATGTGAGTCCTTGAATGTCATTTGCCAAACAATATGTTGTTAAGTTTTCACCCTGAATTCATTGAGCAGTTTAGTAAAATTACCAAAAAAACTTCAGCGATGGGCAAAATCATATGCAAAAGTTACAACACGTCTAAAGGAAATCAATAATAAGGAAGATGATAGCGATGGAGAAACAAAACAAGGTGAAGCATTAGATGATTATAATGTTGAAGATGAAGATGTTCAAAAAATTATCAAAATGATGATTCTGATGAAGCTAATGTAGATCAAGATGATGATTCCGATGAATTTGGTCTTGATATGGATTAGAATGATCTAAATCAAGATTATGATCGAAATGAAGATGGTGTGGATGAGGATTATCTTGACAAACAAGAAGATGTACAATATCATAACAATGAAGAAGATGTTGTCAATGAAAAAATAACATCTGTGGCTCTAGAGAAAGAGAAGGTTGTTGTAGATATTGACAATGAAAGGATGTTATATTTATCCTTGTTGAAAGAAGATGTCAATGAAAAACTACCATTGGTGGCTCTTGAGAAAAAGCAAGTTGTTGGAGATACAAAGAATGAAAAGTTATTAGATTTACCCCAGCCGAAGGAATATAATGTTGTCAATGAAAAACAGTCATCAGCGTCTCCAGTGTCTCTAGATAAAAAGAAAGCTTTTGAAGATGTGGAGAATGTAAATTCCTTCGAGAAAACAGGCATGGTGGGTGAAGACAATTCAATTATTAGTGCACCAAAGGTCAAGATCAATAAGGAAAAATATTATGAGACGTGAGAAGCCCTTGTTTTTTATAGGAATGAAGTGTTGGCATTATGTTTCTGGTATGGTTATATGTTACAGATGTTGTACTTGATGGCAAAACCCATGGCATGGCTCTCAATATGATGAGAATTAAGAAGTACGCAGGAGAAAAGTTCACGGAATTTTATGCAGAGAAAAGTTTATAAAAGTTTATTTCATGTGGAGAAAAGTTCACGGAATTTTATGCAGAGAAAAGTTTATTTCATGTGGGAAAACTTACCTTTGGTCCATGGTAGTTAGTCCTTGGAATTTGAACTTATGGTTTTTGGACCATGGCATCTCGACAGACGTGTTGATCCCTAGTATTGAGTTGATGGTATTGGTTTGTTATGGTTTTGGCCCGTGGTATTGGTCCATGATTTGAGGAAGAGCTTGCCTATATAAAGCAAAGGAGATCATTTGGCTTGGATATGCTTTTGGGTTGAATATCTTAAGATCTGAAATATTGGGTTATTGTTTCAAAAGCTCGATCTATATGAAAGTGAAGTGGAAAGCGAATCTGTGAAGGGTGATCTCTCGAGCGCTGCAGCTGCGGAAGTGCGGAGGCGCTGCAGGAGACGCCGCAGGAGGCGCCACAGGAGACGCCGCAGAAGGCGCCACAGGAGACGCCACAGAAGGCGCCGCAGGAGACGCCATAGAAGGCGCCGCAGGAGATGCCATAGAAGGCGCCACAGGAGGCGCTGCAGGAG